>BSBK01008342.1:200000-362504 GCA_027943335.1 Chamaecyparis obtusa
TTAATCATTTTATCATCAATGTAATTGATAATTTATTATTAACTAATTAATTGCATCTTTAATTAAAATTTTAAATTTAACAATTAATTAAATCTTTTATATCCACAATTAGACTTTAATTAAGTCTTTTAACTAATAAATGTATTTAATTATTTTTCATTAATTAAATACCTTCACATTTAATTTTCTATATTTAATTATTTAAACCACGTAATTAATCTCATTAAATCATTTAACCATTTCACAACAATCACACCATCTGGCCAAAGATCAGAAAAACCAACTAAACCTAATAAAATGATAATCATGCTCAAAGGAAAGGCTCATGAATTCACATCACTTGGACGAATTCAAAGAGGTAATATATCAAAAACTTGTCCACTATTTCAGGATGATAAAATGGCTTAGGTTGGGATTCAGACTTGAATGTTATCTCCCCTCTCTTACCATTGAGACAATGTGATAGTGCATGCTCGATACCTGCAAACCTACATAAAAGACAAGCATGTACATCCATATATATATATACAACGAGCATGGCGGGGGATTAGGACATCATGTGGATCTTGCAAGTAGGTAACTATGGCTTCGTCCATCAACCACATTAAACATGTCAAACAAAGAGGTAAAACATACATGATGGCCATAAACATGCAAGTACGGGGTAAGTAATTGTTGGAAATATAATTGGGAAATGTGATACTAAGAGGGGGGGGGTGAATCAGATCTCATCTACTAAACCATTCTCACATAAATAAAACTTTTGCATAGCATCACCAATATTTGAATAAAATCAAATGACTAACAAACTAAAACATCATCCATGAAAGCATTCAAAACACAGAGATTTTGGTTACCCAGAAACCCTTGAAAAGTAAAATTAGGGTGGGGATGACACCCATAAATCTTCACTATTGTAGTAATAAATTTACCTGTTAGGGCTTACAAAATTTGATCAAAACTTGATCTACCCTGTGAGGGGTCTACTTTGTTAAAAGCTAAAAGACTTATACTGTCTACCTTGTAAAAGGATTTAAAACTTACAATAAAGTAAGCACTCAGTTAAGAGATTACAAAAAGTTTGTTAGGACTACTCGTTAAGAGATTTACCCTAATACACTGGCTAGAATGTCTCAGTACCTGATCCTTCAGTTTGCACTATATGCAAATAACATATCTTCTCTTTATTGTGTGATGTTGATCTCATCTATCAGATCTATCTCTTTTATGTGCTCTCACTGCTTAGCTCGGTCACTAAACTCTGTCTCTGAATACTTCTCTTTTCTGAATCATACCTATCTTCTTATTCCCTTCACATTCGCTATCCCTTACTACTATGTTTTAGGGTTTAGATCTTGACCTTATATAATCAACAAAATATTTTACTGATTCAAGATCTACGGCTTAGATTAATTCCTTTTGCCGCTTAAGTCTTACTAATCTCTAATTGGCTCTAGGTATTGCATAGGGATCAATGATTACTAAGTAGATGTGTAATTACCTCTATAATTATCTCAATAGACAAAATACAAAACATGAATGTCAGCCAAAACTGTTTACCTCGATCACTATGCCAAAACAAACTCTTATGTCATTCTTTGGCTAACTTAGCAAATGCAGTTTTTGATACTTGACATTCACTGTACTCAGCATATGTTGATAACTCTGGCGCTCGGTAATCATTGCACATAGGACTCGGTAGAACTAGACTTGGTATACTACAAAACATAGTGACCATAAGTTTACTCAGCAGTACTTACTACTCGGTAAGTAAACATTACATAGCTCGGCCTTTACATAATGACTCGGTCGCAGTGATGACCGACCATCATTGCCTAGATATATGACTAAGTGTGAGTCACTAATAGTAAAAAAAACTATAGAGATCTACAATCTCCCCCTTTGATATTAGTGGCAAAAACACTTTGTCATGACATTACATCTCCCTTTACAAAAATATGTAGTATAAACAAAAATACTCCCCCTAAGATATATACATGCAAAATTTGTCAAAAAATTTGTTACCTCCCTCGCTGTCATGTCATGATTTTACTTCCCCCTTGATTTTGACACGACAAATTGTTGGAAACTACAATTGAAACAATTGTTGTATTGTCATTGATGTCAAACCTTAACTGGTAAGACTGTTGCTACGTAGGAAAGTACTATATCTATGGTAAGAAGGGAAAGAAAGGTTGGTAACAATAGCACCTAAGGAAAGGTTGAGTTATCTTGATACTACAAAGTGTACTTGATTATGTTGCACAATGATGAGACAATGTATTGTTTATCTTAGTAAGATTAAAGACTAAACTGGTAGGCTTAACCGAGCAAAAATGAAGAAATCATGTTTAAGCCAAGTTATGACAGAGTCGACCGAGTTAGTGGATGCCGAGCAAAAATCTAGTGTCGACCGAGTATCAATAAATTGCCGAGGGAGACAGTATTTGCCAAGGAAACAGTTTTAGTAGTGACCAAGCATTTTACATGGAGACCGAGTGGATGATCATAGTATTGACCGAGCATCAGCAATTTTATATTTGAAGAGAATTCAGATTTGGAGCCGACATTGTTGAATTCTTCGATTATGTAAAATGTGTTGACTTTATTTATTGATTGTATGGAAGCATTTAATGCTTTGTAAAATGTTTTATTGTAAATCTTTATGAGATTTGAGATGATTCTAGAAGAGGAGATGAAGAACATGAAGCAGGTAGATTCAATGTATTTGACCTAACCCTAAGATCTACGAAGGAGATTAAGTGGAAAAAGATAAGTTAACCTAACAAAGGAAAGTATTAAGGGAACCAAAGCATTAGGTATGTGAATGCATGGGTGAAGTAGATGCTGGAAGAACAGTAAATTTTTATTGACTATATAAGCGAAAAGGCTGAAGGAAAAGTGTGGTGATTGCTTGAAGGAAAGTTCCGAGTAGATCAGAAGTGGAGATGGAAAAGTTTCAAAGTCAATAAACCAACATTTGTGTACAGAATTGGATCTGATATTTGCAAAGTGAGTTGTATGTTTTTAGATCAATACTACTGCTACTTTCTAACCATTGTAACAGTCAAAATCCTTTTAACTAAGGTTGACCTAACAGTCATATGTTAAATCCTTTGAACAAGGTTGCATTCTAATGGAGTGTATGTAAGTCCTTTGACCAGGCTCACTTTTAACAGGGTGATTGAAATCCTTTAACCGGGTCACACTTAACAGTGTGTATTGTAACCTTTGACAGGGTTAGCTTTTAACCGAGCTCACTTCAGAAGATTGAAAATAATAGTAGCATGTTACAAAGTGGTTTTTCCCATATTGGGTTTCCACTATAAATCCTGGTGTCAATACTTGTGTGAATGTTTTTTGGGTTTGAACATTTCTGTGTTTTACAAGTTAGATACAGCTGGGTAGTGGACTGCTAAGTTATATGTTTCTATTATTGAATCAGTGATGACCGAGTTTGTTTTGGTTGCTTGATCTGATTTAAAGAAAAGTTTTTGAAGTTATTTTATACATCAAGACCTAAGAACAATTGATTCACCCCCCCTCTTTGTTGTTCTAAATCATATTAACAATTGGTATCAGAGCGGTTTTGCTTATTGGTGTCTACAGAAAGAAATTTGAAAGGGACTTGAAGCAAATGATCAATATGTATAAGAAGGAGGTACCGAAGCTGAATAAGGAAAACTTCCCTACATGACAAAACTTGATGAAGCTGCATCTGGCTAGTATTGGTGATTCCGCAAAGTACTACATTGAGCATGACTATGTCACACCTGTTGCACCTTTGACTACCGATGAAATGAGAGCTAAGCAAGAACACAATCAGGCAATGCTGGAAATTGCATCTGCCCTAAGCTATCCAAAATTTGAGGACATTAAGGACTGCACAACTGCTAAAGATATGTGGGACACGCTTGCAAAGATCTATGGTGGTGATCTATATGTACTGAAAGCTAAAGCTGAGAGTCTTAGAGGTAAGTTTGATGAAATGAGAATGAATGAAGATGAAAACATTGCACAATATTGTGGTAGAATAAAAGAGGTTGTGAATGCTATTAGAGGAGCAAATGGAACTATTGATGATGAGACCATAATTGGAAAAGTGTTAAGAACTCTGCGTCCTATATATGCTATTAAGATCTCAGCTATTCAGGAATCTAGATGTAACTCTGCAAATGTGCTTACTTTGGAAGGTTTGATTGGCAAGCTGACTACTTTTGAACTATCTAATTATGATAATTTCATTGTTGGTAGTATTGGAAATGTTGAATCTGCTTTTAAGTCACAGTTAATCCTGAACAAGCCTAAGAAGGAAAAAGAAAGATGCATCAGTGAAAGCGAAAGTGAAAGTGAGGATGACAGTGACACTTCTGATGAAGATCTTGAAGATCTAGAAGCTCTTATGGCTAGAAGACTAAGAAGAGGAAAAGGAAAATATAAAGGTAAACTCCCTATTATATGTTTTGCATGTAACAAGGTTGATCATAGAGCTGCTAGATGTCCTGACAGGAAGGATAAAGATGAAGAAAGAAATAGCAGACACAAAGATAGAAGAGATGACAAAGGCTACCGAAGGTACAAAGACTACAAAGAAAAAGGTAAGAAATCTTGTTACATTGCTGAAGAAGAGACTGACACTGATAGTGATGATTTTGAAATTGAGGTAGTCTATGTTGCAATGAAAGATGAATCTGATGAGGATGAGAAAACTGCATTGATTTCCTATGTGAACAAGAATCATAAATGGATTATTGACAGTGGTTGTTCACATCACATGACTGGTGACAAGAGTAAGTTTGAGACCCTACATCATTATAAAGGTAAAAGTGTAACATTTGGTAATGATGCACCATGTCCTGTTAGAGGAAAAGGATTGATTAAACTTACTGATAAGATCTCTTGTCAAAATGCTTATTGGGTTGAAGGATTGAATTATAATTTGTTAAGTGTTGCTCAGCTCAACAGAACTGGTTACCGAGTGGAATTTCATCACAAGAAAGCTAAGATATTTGATGCTACTGGTGAACCGATTGGAAGTGGTGAGCAAACTAGAGGTAATTTGTTCTATCTTGACCTATCTGAATAAATATGTATGTTTGCACAACTTGATGACATTTGGTTATGGCATAAGAGGCTATGGCATGTTAACTTTGACAATCTGGTAGAGATAAGTAAGAAGAAGAAAGTAAGAGGCCTACCTAGATTGAAGAAACCTGAGAATGTGATGTGCAAAGAATGTCAGTTAGGAAAAATGACTAAGTCAAGTTTCAAGAGAAAATCCTTTACTTCTGAACACATTTTAGATTTGGTCCATACCAACCTTTGTGGACCTATGGGTATACAAAGTTACTGTGGTGCTAGATATTTTATCTTGTTTGTCGATGATCATACCAGGATGATGCATGTAATGTTTCTAAAAGAAAAATCTGATGCTTTTCAATTTTTTAAGTGGTATTTGGCTAAGATTGAGAAGGAGATAGGTAGGAACCTGAAATGTCTTAGATCTGACCGTGGTGGAGAATTTACATCAAATGAATTTAATCTATTTTGCAATGATAGAGGAATCAAAAGACAAATGTCTACACCTAGGACACCTCCACAGAATGGTATAGCAGAAAGAAGGAACAGATCTATTTTGGACTGTGCAAGGACATTATTGATTGAAAAGAATGTGGCACAAAAATACTGCAAAGAAGCTATAAGTACAGTTGTTTATACTCTTAACCGGGTATAGATCAAGAAAGGTACAAATCTGACACCCTATGAATTATGATATGGGCATGCACCGAGTGTTAAATACTTTAGAATCTTTGGAAGCAAGTGTTACATATTGAAAGACAATAGGAATGGAAAGTTTGATGTTAAAAGTGATGAAGGCATATTCCTAGGCTACTCCACAAAAAGTAAAGCTTATAAGTGTTTGAACTCTAACACTAAAAAAATTGTGGAAAGTGTGAATGTAAAAATTGATGAGTATGCAGAAAGAAATGAAGCCGACAGCAAAAGAGAACCAGAAGATTACAGATCCTTTGTGTACATTGAGGAAATAGAAGAGGCAGGTAACAGACCTACACTTGATGTTGAGTCTCAGGCAAGCATTACCGAGCATCAGAAAAATAGTGCTAAGAGAGAACAAGAACATGCTGAGCTACAAGATAATGCTGCCGAGGATCAGGAAGAGGTTGTTGAGCATTCAGAAGCTGAATCTGACAATCTTGTTGGGGAACCTAATGAAATAGAAGAGAAAAATGCTGAACCTATTTTGGAAAAATATGTAAGAAGACATCACAAGCCTGAACAAATAATTAGAGATAGAGACACTGGAATTCAGACCAGAAGCAAGACAAAAGATCCAACATGCTTACTATGTGAATTTGAACCTAAGACAACTAAAGAGGCATTAGAAAATGAAGACTGGATATAAGCAATGAATGAAGAGATTGACCAGATTGAGAAAAATGAAACCTGGACTCTGGTGCCAAGACTTGTAGATAAGAATGTTATAGGAACAAAGTGGGTATTCCGAAACAAGTTGAATGAAAAAGGTGAAATCACTAGGAACAAAGCTAGACTAGTATGCAAAGGCTATGCACAAGAAGAAGGAATTGATTATGGGGAGACATTTGCCCCTGTAGCTAGGTTGGAAGGAGTAAGAACTCTGCTTGCATATGCTGCTTATAAAGATTTCAAGGTATATCAAATGGATGTCAGGTCTGCATTTTTAAATGGTATACTGGAAGAAGAAGTTTACATAGAATAGCCAGAAGGTTTTATTGATCCAAATAGAAGACACATGGTATGCAAACTGAACAAAGCTTTATATGGATTGAAACAAGCTCCCAGAGCATGGTATGAGCGGTTGCATAATTATCTAATATAGATTGGATTTTCTAGGACAAATGACACAAGCAATCTGTATATGAAAGATGAAGAAGGTAGAGGTATTTTATTGGCCAAAATTTTTGTTGATGACATTATTTTTGGTGGACAAGATGCATTGTGTAAAAAAATTTCACATGAAATGCAAACTGAATTTGAGATGAGTATGTTTGGTGAGATCAAATTCTTTGTTGGTTTACAAGTATATCAGATGAAGAAAGGTATTTTCATTACACAATCTAAGTATGTTAATGAAATACTGAAAACTTTTGGAATGGAAGATGCTAGACCAGTGGGAACTCCTATGGTTACTGGACAAAAGTTATCTAAGAATGATGATGCTGTAGAAGTTAACCAGACTTTGTATAGATCCATGACTGGAAAATTGCAGTATGTTGTACATAGTAGACCTGATATTGCATTAGCTATTGGGATTGCGGCAAGATTCTCTGCCAATTCTAAGGAAACACACATGATGGCAGTGAAAAGAATCATGAGATACTTGAAAGGAACTACTGACTATGGGTTATACTATAGGAAGAATGACAAATTTGAACTTAGAGTATATACTGATGCTGATTGGGTAGGAAATGTAGATGACAGAAAGAGAACTAGTGGTGGAGCTTTCTTTCTTGGACACAAATTAGTCTCTTGGACAAGCAAGAAACAAAATTGCATTTCCCAATATATTGTTGAAGCCAAGTATGTTGTTGTTGCAGTAAACTATTCAAATTTGATATGGATAAAATAGTTGTTGATAGGCATGAAAGAAGAAATCACTGAACCTGTTGTTATTTTCTGTGACAACACAAGTGCTATCAATATTTCTAAGAATCCAGTGATGCACACTAAGACCAAGCACATAGCAATCAAGTATCACTATTTGAGGGAATTAGTACAAGACAAGGAAGTTCGAATGGAATATGTGAATACAAAAGAACAATTGGTAGACATATTCACTAAAGCTTTACCTAAAGAAGCTCATGAGTACCTGAGAAGTCAATTGGGGGTCCTTCCCCTAACTGAGGCTGCCTAGCCAAGCTAGGAGCACTGCATCAAATATGCTACAACAGAACATTTGACACATTGATGCAGAAGATTGTCACACTTTAGGACTGTCCTAGAGCTGTGAAGAAGAAGCAAAGACAACAAATCAGTCATAAGCAAGATGACAGAGGGAGAAACACTGTGCTAAATAGATATATCTACGTCTTTTGGATGTATGTTTGAGTTGTTGCTTTGGCATTTTTGTCAAAGAGGGAGATTGAACTGAAATAATACTATAACACATGACACTAAAAGTAAGGGAGATTGAACTGAAATGAAAGATCAGGATAGAGGGAGATCCAGATACTTCTGACAGTCGTAGAAGTAAGATTTATTGATTCTGAATCAGAATGAAGCTAAGGATATTATAAATTTTCTCTGATGGACAGATAAGTTTTTTTTGGATTGGTTGGTAATCTATGTTATTCAGGTGATATCATATGGTGTTGCCATCAATGCCAAAGAGGGAGATTGTTGGAAACTGCAATTGAAACAATTGTTGTATTGTCATTGATGTCAAACCTTAACTGGTAAGACTGTTGCTACTTAGGAAAGTATTATATCTATGGTAAGAAGGGAAAGAAAGGTTGGTAACAATAGCACCTAAGGAAAGGTTGAGTTATCTTGATACTACAAAGTGTACTTGATTATGTTGCACAATGATGAGATAATGTATTGTTTATCTTAGTAAGATTGAAGACTAAACTGGTAAGCTTAACCAAGAAAAAATGAAGAAATCATGTTTAAGCCGAGTTATGACAGAGTCGACCGAGTTAGTGGATGCCGAGCAAAAATCTAGTGTTGACCGAGTATCAGTAAATTATCGAGGGAGACAATATTTGCCGAGGAAATAGTTTTAGTAGTGACCGAGCATTTTACAAGGAGACCAAGTGGATGATCACAGTATTGACCGAACATCAACAATTTTATATTTGAAGAGAATTCATATTTGGACCCGACATTGTTGAATTCTTGGATTATGTAAAATGTGTTGACTTTATTTATTGATTGTATGGAAGCATTTAATACTTTGTAAAATGTTTTATTGTAAATATCTATGAGATTTGAGATGATTCTAGAAGAGGAGACGAAGAACATGAAGTGGGTAGATTCAATGTATTTGACCTAACCCTAAGATCTACGAAGGAGATTAAGCGGCAAAAGATAAGTTAACCTAACAGAGGAAAGTATTAAGGGAACCGAAGCATTAGGTATGTGAATGCATGGGTGAAGTAGATGCTGGAAGAACAGTGAATTTTTATTGACTGTATAAGCGAAAAGGTTGAAGGAAAAGTGTGGTGATTGCTTGAAGGAAAGTTTCGAGCAGATCAGAAGTGGAGATGGCAAAGTATCAAAGTCAGTAAACCAACATTTGTGTACGGAAATGGATCTGATATTTGCAAAGTGAGTTGTATGTTTTCAGATCAATACTACTGCTACTTTCTAACCATTGTAATAGTCAAAATCCTTTTAACAAAGGTTGACCTAACAGTCATATGTTAAATCCTTTGAACAAGGTTGCATTCTAATGGAGTGTATGTAAGTCCTTTGACCAGGCTCACTTTTAACAGGGTGATTGAAATCCTTTAACTGGGTCACACTTGACAGTGTGTATTGTAACCTTTGACAAGGTTGGCTTTTAACCGAGCTCACTTCAAAAGAGTGAAAATAATAGTAGCATGTTACAAAGCGGTTTTTCCCATATTGGGTTTCCACTATAAATCTTGGTGTTAATACTTGTGTGAATGTTTTTTTGGGTTTGAACATTTATGTGTTTTACAAGTTAGATATAGCTGGGTAGTGGATTGTTGAGTTATATGTTTCTATTATTGAATCAGTGATGACCGAGTTTGTTTTAGTTGCTTGATCTGAATTAAAGAAATGTTTTTGAAGTTATTTTATACATCAAGACCTGAGAACAACTAATTCACCCCCCCTCTCTGTTGTTCTAAATCATATTAACATAAATTTCATCTGGAGTGGGGATCTCAAAATGCTTCTCCAGAAATGGTTTGTGCAGCATCATAACCATGTGTAGTGCAGTTTCCCTTACTCGGCACAACCTTAGGTTGTGCAGGTTTTCGATTACTGAATGTAGGGGATACCTTAGGAGTTTCAGCAGTTGTTCCCCTTGTTCTAGGCCTCATCACAGGTGTCGAAGACACTCTAGGTTTTAGTATTCTTTTCTTGGTTGGGGGCTCGACAATTATTGGTTTCTTTCCTTTCTTCCCTTCTATTTGAGTTTCTTCTTCTTCTTCTTCACTGTCACTAGATTCACTTGGCTCGTCTTCTCCCAAAGCTTGGGTTAACTCTAGTGGAGAATCCTTGTCCGATTCTTTCACATACTTCTTTACATTCTTTACTATCTTCTTTCTCTTCCTCTCTAAGGTTGCAGCAGTTAAACCCAAAGAGATTTTTGATTTGGCTTCCTCATATGTCCCAAAATAGGGTGCCTTGCTATCAATTTCTTCAGCTAAGAGGGCTGTGATGGTAGCAGTAGTTTCATTTATATTAATTTCATAGGTAGTGGCATGAGCCATGAAACCCTAGGAAGGACTACTTGTGCATATGTGAAATCTGTGTCAACTAGAAAGCATATGTCATTACTATACTTATCAACTAATGACACAGGGATTCTGCTCCTCTTCCTCATTTTCTTCTTGAACTTAACAAAATAATTGTCCATTACTCCATTAAAACTATCTCCTATCTGACCTATGAACTCACTGATTTGCACAGTAATGGGTTTCTTCTTATCCCATATCACACCTCCATGAGTAGGAAAACTTTTCTTTACATAAAAGAATAGACAGATTAGCAAAGAGCCAAACTTACACATTGAGTTCTTTATAGTCTAGATTGAGTTGAGGTTCTCGGCAAGCTGAGTCAGCTAGAGCTCGATAAGATTATACGTGTGCCCTTTCTTAATGATTTTCCATGTCTGGTCCACTACCATATAGGGGACACTGTCCAACTGACTAGATTGATAGAACTTGTGCGAGATAACCCTAACAGCAAAATCAATTTCTGGATCTGTAATGGTAGAGATCATCATTCCTCATTTGTTCCATACAACTTGTGTGTTTGCCTATATTTCCTCTTTGCTCGAACACTTCATTGTCCATTTTCCTTGAATCAAAGGGTAACCAGTGACTCGTTGGATCATTTCCTTCGTTATCTTCACTGGTCCATCTTCCAGCCATAGTTGCATGTCGTGTACTCGACTCAACACAATTTTTATTCATTCAACCTTAAAATTCTATGAGAAATCTAGGGCATGCACTAACCCTTGCTCGACAATCGATTTATACTCCAACTTCAACACTTCGTTAACACATAACTTGTCATACGCCTCCCTGATCTTGTAATCTCTAATTTCCCCAATTTTGCACATATAGCATGACCTAATGTCGTTCATCATCAACACATTTTTTGAGATTGAAGATAGGGCTCCGTTCAAATCTCCTTTAATCACAGATTTCAAAATTGTCTTAAAGATTTGTGGCTTGCAGACCTCATTCCTTACCAATTGTACATTGAAAACTTCCATCCCTTGTTTCTTCACTGTAGCAGATGATGATGCCATTTAAAATTTTAAAATTTCAAAAAGAAATGTTTGCTCGGTATGTACCTTTTTCTCATAAGTACCATGTAGATGATTTTTGTCGACGACACTGTAGAGATTCGGAATCGACTTGATAAACTAGTTGCTCGCACTTGGAATCGCTCAAAGAAATCTCAAATCGCTAGGTGAAATGAAATGAATGGTAACTTTTCACTTTATAGATTCTGAAAAGTGAAATTAGGGCCTCATAAATGCTCCGTACAGAATTTGTAAGTGGAATACAGTTGTCTTGGCAGACTCATGCTAACCTCGGTGTACACTGATATCTCGATTAGAATACTGTCACTTGGCATAAAGTTTTCTATTTTGCTCAGATATGTCCTAATGCATCTTTAACTATGCAGATTGGACTTCTACTTAGTCTTTATGTTAGGAACTGATGTAAAATAAAGCTTTGTAATATTCAATTCCAAACATACCTTTTATGCTTAATTCGAAGAAGTGTGATCACCTAATCCATCAGATTGGGTGACCTTAGATGTGCCAGCTTCACTAGTGCTTCCTTCTTTCTTCTTCCATGTCTTGTCCATCTGATTTTTCAATTTTTCATGGATATCTTCACTCTGATTCTGATTATTGCTCAGCATAGGTGATCTACAGTCTTTCTTAAGATGACGTATCTTATTACATTTGTAACATACCATGCTTCCAGTCATCCAGCTTTTGGATCTTCCTCTGAAATGAGTCTTCATGCAATTTTCTCCAATGTGTCCATATTTTCCACAATAATGACAACTGTACCATGTGTTGTAATCCCAATTGTATGATTTTTTCTTCACATGTGACTTAGTCTGTTCATTTGATGACCATCTTGGTTTAGACCTGCATTCAAATGCTCTATGCCCATACTTCTGACAATTGAAACAATTGACTTGAAACTTAGGTGAGGTAGGTGGGTTACTAACCTTAGACCTACATTCATGTGCCTGGTGTCCATATTTCTTATAGTTAAAGCAATTTCCATTGAACTTAGGTTTTGAATCAAACTTACCATGTTTACTTTTGCATATGTTGGTTGTATGTCCTGGATTTCCATAGTGATGGCATGTGGGCTTGTTGTTCTTTGGTTTTGCATTCTTCTGTTCTCCATTCTTTGATGATTCTCCTTCTTTAGTAGATGAAGCATGTTCATTTAGTCCAAGTCCAGATCTATCATCAGATCTTCTTGGTGACCTTAACAATTCTTCAAAGTACTTTGCAGCTTCATTAGGTTTGTTCATCCTTTCATTGATTTCTTTTTTAGTTCTAAGTTCATTCTTTAATTGATCATTCTCAGATCTCATTTGGTTGATTTCCATATCTTTCCTGCCCAACTCTTGATTAACCAACAGTAGTTGATTTACCATGTCCAGTTGATTATTAGTCAACCTTTGCATGTCACTTGTCCTTTCATCTAGTCTCATTGCCATTTGTCTTTTGTCTTCTTCAGCCATTATCTTGTCATCTTCAGCTTTATTTTTTTGTTCAACAACTTCACAAAGTCTGACAGATTGAATCTCCTATTCTCTCTTTAGATTCCTAATGTCATCATTCAGTATGGTATTCTTCTCCAGTAGCTCTTTTATGGCTTTTTCAGTTTCTGCAGTATTTCCATTGTCAAATAATCTAGTGGTATCTTCTTCTTGATATTGTGATTCATTTTGTTGAATAGCAATTTCTCTCCTTTTGCTCAAGGATTTCTTCAGTTTGCCTCTGGTTGCTTCCAGTTGTTGTAATGCCAGCTGTACATCAATTTTTTGATTCTGTATGACCTTTCCCAGCTTATAGACTTCCATCTCAAGATCTTTTTCTTCAAGTGGTTAGACTTTCTATGAGAAACCTTGCAGCTCTGATACCAATTATTGGAAATATAATTGGGAAATGTGATACTAAGAGGGGGGGGAGTGAATCAAAAATCACCTACTAAACCATTCTCACATAAATAAAACTTTTTCATAGCATCACCAATATTTGAATAAAATCAAATGACTAACAAACTAAAACATCATCCATGAAAGCATTCAAAACATAGAGATTTTGGTTACCCAGAAACCCTTGAAAGGTAAAACTGGGGTGGGGATGACACCCACAAATCTTCACTACTGTAGTAATAAATTTGCCTGTTAGGGCTTACAAAATTTGATCAAAACTTGATCTACCCTATGAGGGGTCTACTCTGTTAAAGCTAAAAGACTTATATAGTCTACCTTGTAAAAGGATTTGAAACTTACAATAAAGTAAGCACTCGGTTAAGAGATTACAAAAAATATGTTAGGACTACTCGGTTAAGAGATTTACCCTAATACACTAGCTAGAATGTCTCAGTACCTGATCCTTCAGTTTGCACTGTATGTAGATAACAAATCTTCTCTTTACTGTGTGATGTTGATCTCATCTATCAAATCTATCTCTTTTACGTGCTCTCACTGCTTAGCTCGGTCACTGAACTTTGTCTCTGAATACTTCTCTTTTCTGAATCATACCTATCTGCTTATTCCCTTCACATTCGCTATCCATTGCTACTACATTTTAGGGTTTAGATCTTGACCTTATATAATCAACAAAATATTTTACTGATTCAAGATCTACAACTTAGATTAATTCCTTTTGCCACTTAAGTCTTACTAATCTCTGATTGGCTCTAGGTATTGCATAGGGATCAATGATTACTAAGTATATGCGTAATCACCTCTGTAATTATCTCAATAGACAAAATACAAAACATGAATGTCGGCCAAAACTATTTACCTCGATTACTATGCCAAAACAAACTCTTATGTCATTCTCTGGCTAACTCGGCAAATGCAGTTTCTGATACTCGGCATTCACTGTACTCGACATATGTTGATAACTCTGGCGCTCGGTAATCATTGCACATAGGACTCAGTAGAACTAGACTCGGTATACTACAAAACATAGTGACCATAAGTTTACTCGGTAGTACTACTGCTCGATAAGTAAACATTACATAGCTTGGCCTTTACATAATGACTCGGTCACAGTGATGACCGACCATCATTGCCTAGATATATGACTAAGTGTGAGTCACTAATAGTCAACAAAACTATAGAGATCTACAATAACATCATGAATATAAATGACATATTTGATCATGTAAAGAATCATCATCAAAGTACTAACATCATCTAATTGTAAACATTTGATATCTCATGATTGTCCAATATCAGATATGTATTGTCATACATCCAAAATCACATAATAAAGCTAAAATAACCAACACATGCATGAAAGTGGCCTAAAAGAGTTTGACAATATAAAATTGAAAAAGCAAACTACGGTGATATATTTTTTATATTCTTTAGCATGTTTTTCATTAATGTCAAAAATGATGATATGATATGATATGCTTGATAATGTTTCAGCTCAATTTATGGTTATTTGTAGATACAATTGATTTAATGGTTTGATCAAATCTTATATTCATAATGGTTTATTTAAATTGATCTTTATATGGTCAATATGTTGTCACTGTTTATTCAAGTTGCTACAGGAGGTTCATGATCTTCCAGTCACAAACAAAGACTATTTAAAAAAATAGAAAAATGGTTTTTGTTTGTTATTTAAACTGACTTGGAATAATCTTAATTACATCTATCAAAACTAATATGAATATCAAAACCGATGGTGAAAACTAATTTATATAAAATTTATAAAGAGGACAAGTTGATGAAAACAAGCATGAGAAAAATGTATGAACAATTTTTTTGACAAAGAGAGGATCGGTTTATAATGTAGTTATTTTGTTGAAGTAGATTGCAGATCAACAACATAATTTTTTTTTCAACAAATTAGAGATGATGTTAATTCAAAAAATGATCTCCATGTTGAAGGGAGGTTGTCCATACACAAAAAGGAAGGAATAAATCGGAAGTTTTTGAATGAAGGAGTTGGTAATTTGAGTTTATGATCTATGATGGTAATTGCAAGACATTATTTTCTAATTGTGTTTTTTTCTTGCAAATCATTTCCTTTACATTTGTAATCACAGTTAATATCTTTCAAAAATTAATGAAATATGAATTAGATTGGTTAAAATGTTTTGAGTTACTAGATTTTCCAGATTCTAATTTAGAAGTTTACAATTAGTTTGGTTTATAGATTATACTTGTTGATTTGAGAAGTGATATTTGAGATGTGAACTAAAGTTTTAGATTCTAATATCTGACAGCAGTTGGAAATATGTTCATTGTTTGCAAATACAGGTGTATATTCTCATGTTGCAGAGATTAAAATAATAGTCTAGTTATAACTATATGTACATTTCATAAATATCTTAATCAAATCTTTTGCAGACTAATAAAGTGTTTTTTAATAGTGAAAGGGTGGTCTTCTTAAGAATAATGGTTGTCTCTAATTGATTCAGATTTTGATATTAATGCAGAGCATGATAGAGGTTGTTGACATGATTGATCATTGATAAGATTCGAGTTCATATGCACATTTGGTATTGTTCATATTTATTGTTGCTGACAGTTTGGTACATGAAGTTTGCTTGCTACAAGAACTTTGAAGATGAAATGTGCAAATTTTTTTGATTTATGAATCAAAGTTGTATTCAAAATTTTGCATTGTATTGGAATAGAGTAACCCTATTAAACAAATTATTTTTATTAATGTATTTTGATGGGAAGTGGGTGCTTCTATTAAGATGTTATATGAGGCAAAATGTTGGCTACGTGAGGTTTTTTATGCTATGTGGGGCAGTTTGGCTATGTGATGCCTAATGTATGCTATTTGAGGCACATTTGCTAAGTGATGCATAATAAAAAGATTTGAGAAAGTGGTTTTTGACCTTGAGGGATTTTCCACTATAAACAAGGTGTCTATGAACTAATGTGTTTTATTGTTCCTTTTATCTTGCATCTAAATCACATGCATCTATTAAGGATAAAATTAATCATATGATAGATATCATTTATTTAAAGATAAAAGTTGAAAATTTTTATACATCACTGATTCACCCCCCCTCTCAGTGATCTTGGTATTCCAATAGGCTCCAATCCTTAGTGATACATGAAGCACCAACTTCATTTTAAGAACTTCCACTTTGATGGGTAGTATTGTATTCATTTATGTTGTTAGAAATACATCAAGAACTCTTCATCCTTAGCCTCCCAGTTCAAATGATCATTTTGAGTCAAAATTATATTGGACTCATGTATTTATTCTCTCCCAAGGTTCTCTTTCATATCATTTTCTCCTACTAACTCCTAAACCATTTTCCCTGTGCATACATGATTAGGTTCCCGAGTCTCTCTTTTTTTTTTAAAAGATTTTGTCTTCTCAATACCTTCTTATTGACATTTTAATTTTTTTCATTGTAAGAGCCATTTTCATTAACTTTTGATTTCTTTTTGAAGATGGATCTAAACTATTTAGGATGCTCACGAATGTACTAAAGATCTTTTAGCATCTCTTCATAAGTCTTCATCTTTTGTATTAAACCTTCAAGATGGTAGAATACACCTCTTTAATACCACTGTAAGGGACTGCCCTTATTGCCAAATATTTGTTTTACTTTTAATATTTCTATTTTTTTGAGTGTGTGGTTGCTTGAAGAGTGCAAACATCGTTGACAAATCACTAATAGAAAGAACACAAATGTATATAACAATTTAGTTTTCAATGCAAACATATATTTATTCCATTATTAACAAATTGAAATCTCAGATTTTATGACAACAAAATTATATTTTATTTACAATGACAATGCCAATACCAAATCTTTGCATACCAAATCACTATTAATTTGTGAAGTTGCCTTCTAAATTCACCTATACCAATGTTTATCCCTATAAACCCCAACCAAAGCTCTCCCATAATGATTTGGGTTATGTTCAACACACCCAACACTAGTACAACACCAAGAAGATGAAGAATGTTACTATAAAAAACCCTCAGAATAAGTTGTTGACCAAGTACAACACCTAACTTAGAACTCACAATTTAGTTTCACCTCATTCTATGTGTTCCAGATTTGTATGCAATCATACAATGCATTCTAAATTCATACAATTTTTCCTAGGGCTCCCTCGGTCTTGTACAACACCCATAGATTCTTCAAATTGATGAATGTTACCAACAACAATAGGCTATTTGGGAATGTTCATGGCAACACAAATATCATCCAAATCCTCAAAATGCTTCTCACAAACTCTGCTAAAAAGTTTGAACTTCTCAATCTAATTATTATAGATCTTGAGTAAGATTTGTTACTTAAACAAGCATCAAATTGATTCCCAACTATATTGTTTAATGATCCTCCTGACCATGTCTTTCAACAACAAAGAGAATGACATTCATGAGGTATTTCATCCTCACAAACCCTTGAAGAAGATTTCTCCAACATTACATAAATTTTGTATTCATTCCAGCCTATCTAAAAGAGAGTTCTTCAATCTCTTCTATAAAGCTCTCATAAGAGCCCATTTACTCACTTTGCCAATGTTGGATAAACAAAATCACTTTTTTTGTTTCCTATTTTTTCGGATTTTTCTTTTTCCCCTATTTTCTTGCAATTTCTTTTTCTTCCTATTTTTTTAACGCTTTTCCTTTAATATTTCCCCATGTCATTTAAAATAGTTTTCCCTTCAACTTAAGCCCCAAACATTTTGTCTCTAATGTGTTATTCAATAAAGGGGACTTTAAATACTTCCCACTTAACTATATTTCCACATTAATAAAGTTAAATATTTATATTTAACTTTATAAACTAAATTTATTAATGCATAAATAAATCATATAAATGATATTAATCATTTACCATCGACATGACATTGCCACTAAAGATCTCAACCATGTATAAAATGACTTACTATATGTTGAGCATGTCAAAGATTATTAATTAGACCTAAAAAATTTATTGAGGTAAATACAGGTTTTGAAGGGGCCCCAAAACCCTATACAAAGTGGTCACAAAAAATATTCAAAAAAGCCCTCTTAACGGAATGAACCATGACCAAAGTGAGGGTTTTACAACAAGCACACCCAACCTAGATGAAATAATGCATGAAACAACCTTCATGCAAACCCAGGCTAAAGAAAAATCCAAAACTAGGATTTTCCTTTAGCACCCTTCTGATGGGATCAAAGAGTCATATCAAAAGAGGCGGATGGCTTCTTAAATTTTTTTCCTTTTACTATAATCCAGCTCTCTTCAACTCTAGCCACCTCAACCTGCCAACATAGAGGATCACCAGTCGAACCAAAGTGAACATGGCTCCCAGCAAAGGCATCCAAGATACCAATAGAACCAACAAGAGAAACATCCATAGAACCAGTAGCAGCCACAACCCCGCAACTCCAGGGGAGACCAAAGGAGAAACCACCCCCACCAAACCAGGGGACAAATCAACCAAAGAGGCATTAATAGGGGGACACATAGGACCCGCATCCAAACCAGCAGAAGGAGGTGAAGGGACTTGTGCAGCCACTTGGGATAAGATTTTTGATGAAACATGTGTCTTCTCCACCACATAGTGTTGAGTAGATGCACCTTTCCACCAAGAAGCAGCAGATTTATTTTTACCCAATCAACACTAAGCAACCATGTGCCCAATTTTAAAACATCTCCTACATCTGAAGGGAATCCCTTCATAATCCAAGGTCTGAGTCCATCTTCCTTTAGAGGAGTTGATCACCATCTATGCAGGAAGACCCTTAGAAGGATCAATATCCACAAGAATACGAGCATATGTAGAATGATAAATGTCTGAAGAATCACCATCCACCAACAAAAATTCCCCAAGACCATTACCAATCCCCTTAAAAAAGAGACTCGATCCATAGATGTAGGGGAAGATAAGGAAAACGGACCCAAATAGGGAATCTGATGAAGAAGTCTGAAATAGGAAAAAATTGACATGCCAAGGCTTAACCATGAGCATAAAATGATCCTCCCAGCTGAAAAAATGATAGCACAACAGATTATTCTTGTCTGAAACACTTTCAAACTTTACAATAAAATACCCTTTTGCCAAGGGAAAGATATGTACCGTATCTTCCAGAATAGGCTCCCAAAACTTAGTAATCCATTCATGGAGCTGCAGAAGACTAGGCCAAAACCTTTGAACCTGTAAATCATGGCATGGGAGGAAAAAATAGAAATGTTATGATCTATTTCCTCCTCCACATCCATATCCACCACAATGGAGATAGGTTTAGAGACAAGAACGGGCCGAAAAACATCCCCCAACTTTAACAAAGTAGCATCCTTAGAAGCTAAAGAGGGCTCAACAAACACCACAGGAGGGCCTTTAACCCCACCCAAACCCATAGAAGTAGAAGCATCTTTTGCACTCCCAGTAGAATTGCCTGCAAACACTACATGAGGGCCCTTACCTCCCTCACTCATAGCAGGGGCTGAGAGCCCTGAGTCCAACAAAGATTCAACTTTCACATTCCTAATTGAAGTGCCCAGAACAAAAGAGGGAGTGGGGAAAGAAAAGACTTGGGATTCAGAAGCATACGCAACAAGAACTGCTCCCAAACCACCTGAAAGCAAACCACAAGAGGGAGGAGGCACCTGAAAACCTACAAAGGGAGCTCCATCAATAGAGGCAATGGTGACACCAGGAGCCCAAAATGTGATAGAAGGAGACGCAACAATCATCATTTTTTTATTAGACCTCGTTTATATGTGTTGACATTAGTGTTTTGTCATTGATTTTAACATACTATTGTTGTTGCAGACAATGTGCTTAGTTTGTTCAAAGAAAATGATTTCAGTTATTCATGTGATATGTTGAGGATATTTTATTGTGATTCTAGATAATGTTTCAGATATGTTTGTAGTTGATTCTGGTCAACTTATAGAGGATCACATGACAAAATGAGTGAGTTATGATTGATTTATCAGTTGACTATATTTTAGTATTCTTGTGTTCTGAGGTTGAGTTATTGCTTCGATGAGGTTTAGTATGATTGATTCAATTGATGTGAAGTTGGTGGTAATGTTGGGATTCATTTTTGTTTCCTCAACTGGTGTTGTTCATGATTCAAAGTTTGGCAAGTTATCTTTTTAGTGTGATGCAGTTCAGTGTCTAGTGTTGTTGATGTTCAATACAAAGATGAGTTTAGATTTTGAGATTGAGTTGATGTGAAGGTTTGGGAAGCTACTCTTGCTTCTTATTGGTATTTTTGGATCATGTTATGATTGTGTTGATGGTTCACAATGGTTATGGTGATCACATTTGGTGATTTTCTAGCATACTGACATTTCTTAATTTAGGTCCTAGCCGACTTGGTGAAGTAACGTGTTGCGACTCTTGGTGTAGATTTTGTGAATCTATTGCATGTTCGAGATGAAGATTTTGGTCTTGTCTAAGTCTTGGTCGACTTGATTTGGATCACATTCTAGTTTAAGTATAACGTTTATATCATTTATTCTTATAGGCTTAGTCAATCTTGTTGTGGACTATTCATTGTAATATGTATAAATGGGAAATCATTTGTGATTGTGGAGTGTGTGTGTGTGTGTGTAAAAGAAAAGGAAGAGGATGTTTGTATTCTATAATTGAGGCATAAATTGTACTTCATCAAAACTTTATTGGCATTGCTGATGTTGTGAGTCAGTTCAGCTGTATTGGACAATTTGTCCACCCTTTGTGAATTGTAATCAAAGATTGATCTGTGAACCTGACTGAGGGCTAGATCATTGTATTTTATTATGAGAAATGAGCTCTAGGAAGTGGTCACATGAATGCATGTGCATTCCTTTTTTATTTTCTTTTTCTCTTGACCGAACAATGCTTTTAATAGAGTACATCTATCGAGTGGTTTTGACTCCCACTGAGGTTTTCCCTTGATCAAGTTTCCTTGAGAACAAATCTAGTATTTTGTGTTATGTGTTGTGGATCTTGCATTACTATTTATATTTCTAGATCATTAAGTTTGTTAAAATTTTAGAAGTGTTGTTCAAATGATTCACCCCCAACCCCACCCTCCCCTCTTAGTTTTGCTTGACTCGTTTGGGCCTAACACTATATATATTCAGTATGCCTAAAGATACATCTAGACACGTTAGATTGATCCACAACTAAAAATACCAAGGCCAAATGGCCTCAAGATCTGTCTAATGTCATAGTTAGCCTACAAGATCATGAAGAAATAGGATAATGACAATCTCATACAACTTGTACAAGAAAGGGGACATTATAATTAAGTTGTTGCGAGTGGGGGGCCTTACAAATTATTTATGTAAATTAAGTATCATGTGTGAATTAAGTATCATTAATTTGTTAGCTCAAATAAGACATATCATTAAAAGCAAGATTAAGCATGGTAAAACCTATGAGTTTGAATATCATTAGTCCTAATTTAATATTATGAGCCATAGTACTTGTAAGTTGGATGTGTAATGATAGTCTATATGTGTGGTGAAATTATGCAAGATTTGAGAACTAGAAGTGATTTTCAAAAGCATTTGTCATATAGAAGGGATAAAACCACAAGATAAGCACATCAAAATTTACAAAAAAGAGTGAGAATTGGGATATCTTACAAAGTGAAGGGTGCATTTAGAACAAAGGATACATAGGAATTTAGTTGACATAGGAGTTATTGGTGAGATTGTTGATCAAGCATAAGCTCAAGGCATGCAAAATCATGTAGTAATAGTTCAAAGACACATAGGTATGGGAAGGGATCCAATTCGGTGAGAGTCAAATAATCAAACAATAGTACTAGAAGATGTATACAACCTTCCATTTCTTGAACGGTCAGACTAGGTTCATTATTTTCTAAGGTTGATGAATTTAATGACGAGATGACAAAGCAATTTGCCAAACCTTTATAAATAATGAGGTTATTATCAAAGGTTTAAGGGTGGACACTTTAAGTCTCCCATTGCTGAGGTTTTTGGGCTTCCAAGAAGAGGCGAGGAATTCCTAGCTTCTCTAAATGTAACATCCACATGGGTCTATGAGTTAGGGAACCAAGCGACTATCTCTACCATCACCATGGAGGAAGGTAGTTGCCCATAGCATTAGGTACTTGACTTGTGATTGTTGTCACTCTATGCTATATACCATCCATTTAAATTTGCTTAGTCAATTATGTCACAATAGACTAGTTAATGTGCCAAACTATTTGCATATAATATTAATAGAATATTAGTAGAGTTAAGAAGAAAAATGACACAATCCTCACTGTCACGTCATTGTCTGGTAGTATTGTTAGTTAAAATAAGTCTTTCTCTCCAATATCCTAATGTGTCTTGGGAGGCATTTAAACAATGGGATGATTTAGAAAACAAAATCCTTAGAAATATTTCTCACAAGCAAGTAATTGTTGAAGAGGGTAATAGCAACTAGGGAGAGAATATAGAAACCCAACTGATAATGTAGAAATTGTTAAAAATGAGGGTTTAATTTCCCCCAAATTGCCCATGTTAGAGGAGACTATCCATGCTCATAACAGATTGGAGGAAGAATTGGAAGAAATATTGGTGCAAGAATACAATGATGATGTAAAAATACATAGGTATTGTGTGTGTGAATTTTGTACCTAGCTGTAGACACAACACTTCAGTAAAACATTAGAGGTTAGAAAAAATCAAAATCATGCAATAGAATGAAAACTTAACTAACCAGGTGATTTACTGCCTTCTAGTAGGTGCGAGTATGATCTTCTAAGATTAGACCAAGACCAGTGACATTGACGACACCTAAATGAAGGATTTGAATGTAGAATCTAGATATGAGATGTATGCAAATTAATCTATATTTTTGGTTTTTCTATGCAATAAGATGAAACAAATTGATATGAATCTATTCTATATGAAAAATTGATATGAAAATTAAGCTACAATGAATTGCAAATAAGATTGATCTCACAAAAGTTGTTGATTTGCAAAGAAGCTTCAATTCTTTAGATGTCAATTCACCAACGTGATTGTGCAAATTCGTGGATTGATTTTGGTAGAGTAAGTATGTAAACTTGTGAGATTGTTAGATGATTTGTGAAGAGCTAAGCCTTGATTTTATAGAAATCCAAGGCTTTGAGGATGAATTGAAAAAAAGTCATAAATCACTTTTGATAAACTCAGGTTGATTTTTGAGTTAACAAGAAATTAAGAATAAATAATTCATAAAATCATGCAAAAGCAGTTTTTATCTCAAAATAGAGCTTTAGTTTTTTTTTGTTTTTTTTTCAACTCATCATCAGATGTTGAGTTTCAATTTTAAAATTGATTGTTTAATTTCTAGTTGCCTGCTTTTCTGATTGTGCATGATTTAATATGAATTGATTAAAAAATAAAGTGATTTATTCTCAACTTAACTGATTTTAAAATTAAAACAATTGATTTATGGGTTAATCAATTATTAAAATCAAACTTTATTCCAATTAAATAATATCATTAAATATGACAACTTGCTTTAATTAATTAAATAAGAATTTAATCAATTAATGATAGGAATTTGATTTATTGTCAAATTCAAATAATATAATTTAGGAATAAATATAATTAAATCCAATTAAATAATTAAGTGGCAGTATTAAATCTAATTAATTAAATGTTTAGAATATTCAATTAATCAAACTTTAAGATAAATAAGATTTATCACCAAATAATTATTAAATTAAAGATAATTAGGATAAATAGGAATATTACTAGGAATATTCTCCGATGTAGAATTTAGGATAATCAATTAGGATTCGATGATGTTCAGATGTGCCTTAGGTTAGGACTTTGATGTCGATTTCGTTCGATGTGTCGATATAGGAGGTTAATGAACCTATAGCCCATTTTTGGGGTATTACATTTTGCCCCTCTTTGAATTGTTGTGCGAAGCGCAGTGGTTCAAAGACAGTCTGTGTATGATGTTGAAACTGATGATTGAAATTGAAATTGATATGAAACAAAAATTAATTAAAAGATTTCGAAGATATTAGGTCCTAAATGACCAAAGATAATGTTAACTATAACAGCAATGAACCGATGATTGCGAAGAAGTGTCAACATGCCTGATTCTGAACCTTATGATTGTGAAGAAGTGAGTGACCGATTCCAGACCTGATTATCGATAAGAATCACATTAGTATCACAACTGAACCCTTCGGTTACGAAGAACCAAGGAAATAACACTAATGAACCAATGGTTATAAAAGATTGATACAATTTACAAGATTAAGAGAATACCAGATTGATATGGATCTCGATGAATCTGATAAGCCTCAAGCGATGATTGATTTGCCCCAAGTGATGAGGTCTTTTTGATGAATCAGCAACTAGACGTGGTTGTTGTCTTGATTACTGAGGAAAGATATGATTTCAAATTTAGATTACAGACTTTGAATGATATGCAATACCATGCCCCTTCGGGATGAAAATTGAAATCTGATAAGAAAAGTCAGCATTGAATGGTTTAGAAGCATGTTAATTGATTTGAGAAGTGGTTAGTCACGTTTGAGAACCTGTTCTGCATCATTTTAGAGGTCCCGTAGACCAAGTTTGACTAGATTAAACCATGAGTTGACCATGGTTGACCAAGTTGAAATTTTGATAGTTTGATGTAAGATAGTCAATTAAGTTGAATTCTAGATTTCTGTGATGATTGAAGGTCGATTATGCAAGTAGTGAATAAATGATCTTAGATTTCAATTTTGATCCCGAAAAAGGATTCTACTTGCTATTTCGTTGGATGGACCTTCGTGTAAGATTCAGCTCTTGTAGTCATGTTTAGAATTTTTGTTTTTGAAGAATCATTTAAGTGTGCAAGCAATTTGTGGGATCATGCAAAGTGCAAAATGCAAAGATGCAGAATGAAATGCAAACCTAAGACCTAGGACCTAGACACTGATCATGTGTCGATTTGTTATCATCATTGAAATTTTAGGTAACCAGATAAATCAATACAATGCCCACTAGTTATGAAACTATAGACATATGAATATCGATTTGTATGCTCAAGAATCAATACAACGGCCACTGGCTAGGCAACCATGGACATATGAATATTGATTTTATTTTCAGAATGTCAGATTAGATATAAGCATAAACGTTGTGATGACCAGAATATGCCTTGCGTGCAAACACATCAAACAGTCAAGAGATCATTCTAAATCCAATGTGAATTACCCGTAGTGACCCTTTATCGTTCACATCCTTAGGTAAGATTTCATTTCATAGTAGGAAAAAGAACTCACTCAAAAAGATAATAGTTAGATCAAACTTCTTTGAATTTTCTAGGTATCAATGGTCCAGGTAGTCATGGCCATCCAATTCGAGATAGAGGCTCTTACAGATAGATGCCATTTCAACCCAAAATTTTCAAAGTTGTTAGATTTTCACATACAAGCAGAAAACAAAGAAAAGATTATGCCCCCAGTCATCACTCTCTAAATCCTATAACGGACATCATCGAAGAGCTTGAAGGAACACAATATGCAAAAATCTCAATGTGAATCAGTAAGCATACAAGGAGATAAAAGCATGTAAAAAACATAGATTGTTTTCAGTTTGTGTTTGATGTTTGTTGTAGATGCAAAATCCTTTCTGGAGACGAGACTGACTGACTGACTCGGATAAAGCTTCAAAGGACTCTGACTAGATATGACTCGTCTAAGATGTACTGGAGACCATAGGATATGACATTGATTGCCCCCAAGTGTTAACATTGATAGGATACAGACGCTTTGAGCCGATTGGTGTACATACCAACTTATTGAAAACAAAAATATATACAGACTAAAGCAGGACTAAAAGCTGGGAAAGACCAAGATTATGTTGATAGATGGAGTGTTTTGAACAAGTGGCACCCATTTGCTAGGTTTTCACCATCTTGGCAGAGATTCTATTTTTGCTACCAAGGCGCCTGTTTCCGAGTTTTCACCAAGGAACTTTTTCCTTCTCTCATTTTTTTTGTATTTTTCATTTTTCCAATTTTTTTTTGTACTTTTGATATTTTTTACTTTTTTTGTGAATCATCAAAGTGCCTATTGCTAGGTTTTCACCAAGATGTTCATTTTTTCAAGACTTTTTCAAAATTTTAAGATTTTTTTAGGACATTTTACCATACACTGAATGTCTTAGGCATATAATTTCTTCAGATGGAGAATGTTGATTAGTTCTCAGAGCTATTCTCCTTCAATCATTGAGATTTGATAGGCACCATAGCCAAAAGTAGCAGTGATAACAAAAGAACCCAGCCAGTTGGGTTCAAACTTCCCCTTGTGCTATCTATGTGATTGATTTTTAGGATTCTCTCTTAAGACTAGATCACCAACCTAAAATTCTTTGTGTCTGGCTTTCTTGTTGTAGCCTCTAGACATTCTCTTTTGATATACTCTGAGATGATCATACGCTACTTGTCTGCGCTCATTTAGTAGTTCAAGTTCTTGCAACCTAGACACTATGTAGCCATCATCAGTTACTAGACCATGCATTTTGATTCTTAGTGATGAGATTTCAACCTCAATAGGCAGTACTGCTTCAATATGTAAAAAGGATGCCCCCGGATAGAATGGGCATCGAACTCCGAAGCAAGATCACATCATGTAGTCCCAATGTCTATCAAGGTGGAGAACAAGAGGGATTAGCAAGCTAATGGAAGAGATGGAAGACAAGAGAATGAAGGAGAATGAAGGGAAGAAATCCTCAAGGGTACCCAAGCTAGGGAAAAATTGTCATGTAAAGCATATTTGGAAAAGCAATGAAAGGCTAGCATAGGATAAGTCACAAAAGCATAATGCCAAAGAAGGAAAGGATGTAGTTCAAAGGAGTAGACGTGTCAAGAGGCTTCATAGCATCATGTTTTACTCTTTTTTTATTAGATCAAGACCAAAAGGAAAAATGATAGAGAAAGGCTAGAATGAATGGAGGAAAATAAATATGAAGGCTAAATAGGAAGGGAATGAAAGCAAGATCATCGTAAGATAGCTCACAAAATAGCCAAATGTTCGTGTATAGATTAACATTGTCAAGATCAAAGAGAGAAGATGGAATGGATGAAATATATAGAAGAACTATGCATGATGCCTGATTGCCAAGTTTTCATCATGGTACTTATCCAAGGCACCACAAGGGAGTGGTTTTCACCATAGGATGAATTTATTTCTCTTTACTTTTGCTACCAAGTGTATGTGACTGAATGTGACCTCTAAATCAGGCACAACACAACATGGTCATTATTCACTTGATAGAATTTGGGAGAGAGTATGAAGAACTCAATCCAAATTCCATGGTGAGGTGACTTGTTGCCTCCTATGTGAATGGGGTGTTTGAATACTCTCAGAACGAGAGCCAACAGCCAGGAGACCAATTCAACAATGGAGGATTTCCAAGAAGCAATAAAGACGAGCAAGATGAAATTAATCTAAGATGAAGTGCAATTTAATCTAAGAATGAGGATGCAATTAATCTAAGAGCTTGAAAATAAAGATGAGATGCAACTTAATCTAAGAACTTGAAACAAATATGATATTAGACTAAGAACAAATAAGCAAATTTAGTCTAAAATGTGATGCAAAGATTATACTAATAATGAGATATTAATCTAATAAATGCAATAAAAAGCTTTGAAAACAATGAATCAAATGAGACTAAAAAATGCCTATAGTGTAGATGCTCTCAAAAATTGCTCTCCTTGAAGAAAAAGAGCCCAAATAAATTGAAGAGCCAAGAGGAGGAGGAAGAGTTTCTTGATTCAAAACTCCTGACCCTTCATATCCCTTTTGGGACAAATAAGCATGAATTACTTTATTAAAAGAATGGAAAATGCCACATGAGAACCTTTCGAATATCTCAAATTATTAATTCAAGAAAAGGTGTCCATTCAAATAACAAGCAATTAATTAATTCCTTTTTTATGTGTATTAGCCAAAGGGGGTGGTTTGATTTAATTTAATTTAAAGCACATAGGACTTTACAATTAAATTAATGTATCATAGAGATAATTTAGCTAATAAAGTCAAAGAGACTTAGGAATTAATTTTAGTGTTTGATTATTACAAATTTATGGTCTTTGCAATTGACATCAAGTCAAATTAAGTCAAATAGGAGAGAGAAAATTGCCTAGGGAACTAGGACTTTGGTGATGTAAAATCAAGATAATGCACCAAAATTGATGAAATTAAATAGGTGCCAATTTTGGGGTATTACACCAAGGTGCCTGTTTCCAGGTTTTCACCAAGGCACATTTTTAAAAAAAATAAAATTATTATTATTATTTTTTTTTTTAAAAAGAAAAGCTTTTTAGATAATGCTCCTTTAAAGGATAAAATCATGATATGCCAAGGATTCAAGATGATATGCCAAGGATTTAGGATGATATGCTCAAAGATGTTGATATAGAAAGGAAGATGGAAGAGAAAAATGGAGGATAAGGTTTTATGTAAAGCGAGTGAGGTTGGAAGATAGGAGGAATAGGCAAATGAGGAAAAATGATAGAAGGTAGAAGGATAATGAATGGAAGGATTGTGAAAGGGTAGGTGGAAAGGAAGGCAAGATCAACATCAACACATACCTTGAAGGGTGGTGAGAGGATGGAGGAAACGTGAATGAAGGAATACGTGAAGGAATATGGTGAATTGATAGCAGAGGTTGTGGTTTAGGTGCATGGAATGGAAGAATATTTTTGGAAGAAAATGAAGTGGAAGCCTTTGGAAGCTTGAATGTCAACTTCACTTGTTGCTCAACACCAGACTCTTTCAAGAGAGAGTTTGGAATCCATATAGTCATAGGCTTTTCATTTCTTTTTGATGATCTAGAGAGAATATCTTTAATGATGGATTTTGGAACCCATACTTGTCTTGTAGTTTTTTTCTTAGATATCTCTTTTGACTTTATGCCTCCATGTTGATTAGAGGAGACATGGTGATCTTATTTTTTTGAAGGATTCTTGTATTGCTTCTTTTTCTTGTATTGAACATTCAAGTTACTTCCAAAAGACTTGGGACCTGTGGAAGAAAAAGGAGAATATGACTGGTTTAGATGGGTGGGTGGATGAAAAGGAATCAAGGGTATGCATCTATGTTGATCTTGAGGAAAGATAGGAGATGGAGGGATGTAAGTACCCAAGATGGATGGTGAATTAGGAGAGTTAGGAGGGGAAAGTGAAGGGACATAAGGACCCAAGATGGAAGGTAGACATGAAGCCCTTAGTAGTGGTGGAAGAGGTCCAAGGATGGAAGTGGAAGATACAAAAGGATAATCAATAAGTTCATCAGCATCTATATGACAACCAAGGATATCAACATCTTTAGAGTGAGCATTAGAATTTTCAATAGAATCATGGACATCTTGAATATGAACACCTTCTTTGATAGGATTGTTCAAAGCTTGCAAAGCCTTAGGAAGAGTAGAAAGTGGAAGCGAACATGGAGTGGTAGAACAAGAAGATGGAAGACTTTGATCTTGACAAGGATCTTTGGATAGCATAAGCTCATAATTTTTCTCTTGATTTTCAATAGGCTTAACATTGGAAGTAACAACACCATTTTTACCAACCTTAATGGAAGTATCATCTTTGGAAATTGGAAGTGGGGTAAGGCTATTTTTATTGTCAATAAGCTCAATAGTGTAAGTAGTAGCATGATCTTGCTTAGGAGAAGACTTAAGACATGGTGGGATGAATGAGAAAGGGTGTAAGAGATCAAAAGAACCATGGAATGGATAAGAGACATCATGAAAAGGATTGGATGACATGAAGGTTTCTTGATCTTGATCTTTCTTTATGTTCTTTTCTTTATGATTTTTAGAGTCCTCTTGACATGGAGCCACTTCTAAGGACAAGGAAGCATGTTGGAATTATATGGAAGACTTTGGAAGAGACGGGGAAGGACTAGCTAGAGTAGGCATTATAGCATATAGAGGCTTAGGCTCTTTAGGTTTACCATTATTGAAAGTATTTCCAGCCAAGTGAAGGTTAGCTTGAGTTTCTTTAAGAGGTAGCCCTTGAGGATAACTATAAGAAACTGCATGGAAGGTATTAGGACCTTTGGTGGATGAAGGACTTGTGAAAGATTTGAAAGACTTGGAAGCTTTAGGAAATGTATGGGCATTGGAGGAAGTAGGGGATGGAAGGGAACCATCACAAGACAAAGGCCCATCAGTAACATAATCTTGCTTGAGAGTGTAATCTTTATTTTCAACATGAGAGTTCTTAGAGGAAGGATTCTTATAATATTTACATTTCAAATCAGTGTGGTACATTTTATATTCCTCAATAGAAGTAGATGTATCATCTAGGTATTGTTCACAAAAATCATCAAAGTCTCTTTCAAAATTAAAATCGTATGGATCACCATCATGATCTATCCAATGTGATGTCCCATTTCCAGTAAGCACGAGCACATGACGAGGAGGACTCTTAGGAACAGAGGGTTCATAGGTATCATTATATTGTCCATCATCATAGTCATCATAGTCTTCAAAGATGGGTGTGTCACTCTCCGTGGAAGAGGTATCATAAGGGTTATCACGTTGCTCATTATGGTATGTCTTGAGACGAGGAGTAAGACTCTTGGGAGAATTAGAAGAGGAACGAGATCGTGGAGAAGAGGAAGGTGAAGACCTAGCAGAGGAATAAGACATGGATGATGAGAAATGATGAGAAGACTTAGAATATGAAAGATGTTTGGAAGAAGAAGGTCGTGACATGACCATGCGTATGATCCTAGCAAAGGCATCTGATTCAATCAATTTTTCCTTTATTTTCATCATAAATTTATCACTCATGGGCTTTTTGGAATAATATTCTTCGAATTGAGCAATGAGTTCGAGATCATCCATTTTCAAGAGAGGTTCCATAACAAGATAGTTGAAATTCATGGTTCTGGAAGAGGAGGAATCAAGCATGGAAGTGACATAAGAGATGAATAGAAGAAAGAAGTCTAGATAATAATAGGAAAAGAATCAAGAAGACATGAAGAGTTTTGGAAGAAGAGGAAGAATGGAAATGGAAGACTAGGAAGACATAAGAGATGTGGAAGAAAGAAGACCAAGAGTCATTTTGTGCAACGTGATACCATTTAAGTTCATTTGGATGTTGAGCAACATGTCATAGCACCTAAGATTTGACCCAGACCGACCAAGGATGACTAGAAATGACAAGAATCAGTTTGCTATTTTGACAGAATTTGGGAATAGGTTGTAAAAACTAGATTTCTGACAAATTTGACCAATCTCTGACAACTTTGACTTTGGCTTTATACGAGTTTTGAAATTTTAGGATGACTTTTGACACCAGAAAGGATTTTTGCTTCAGATTTGCAATTTTTTTAGTGTTTCAGTATCAGTTTGTTTGCAAATTTTTCTGTCCAGTTTTTGAAGATCTATGTAAAAGTTTGTTTCAAGTAACCAAGAAGATACCAAGCACACAAAACAACAAACAAGGGAAGCAAGCAATCATCTGAAAATAATGAACAAGGGCAAAAGCAACCTTGCTCATGAACAAGCAATAGTGACTTATTGTGCTAATCCCTAGAAATACTACTTGTGTATGTTCCAAAAAGTTTTTCAATAACACACATATTCCTAGAAAATGAAAAATTGGCCTCACTAGGGTTTGTAGTAATCGTTTGACTCTGCAACTTTTGTGATCTCAAGAGGGTGAACTCCAATCCAGGGGCACCGAGGTTTTGACATAGTCCGAGAACTTAATCTTCAGGATCTGCTAGGGAGATTTGACAGCCCAATAAGAGACCACACCTGTGAAGATTTCCTCCACAAGGACATTTACATAATGACTATCACTACCACGATGAAAATGACTATTACCACTTGAGGTTCCATCAACGTGGTTGGCCCAATTAAGGGAATATCCACTATGGTTAACCCTCTCTAAAGGTGACTCACAAAAGATACCACATGGAGACTGGTTCCAGATTCAAGGATCTGAGTTTCTGATACTACCCAAAAAGGGAGTAGAGAATAATCCTCTAGCCTTTTCACTTTTAACCAAAACAAAGTAGATAGATTAATCCGACATGCTAAGACCAAGATTATCTCACAAAGATCTATGACATCCATCGCTTATGATCTATCAACCTCTCCGGAGAGAGAATGTATCAATCAAAAGTTGAAGACACACAAATCTAGTAGAACGTGAGATGCTCTCAGTATCCTCCCTACCTACAAGGGTTCCCTCATTGAGAAGAGCTTCTCTGGAAACCCACTCTCACAAGAACCACAAATAGTGTTCATAGGGCCTAATTACTATGTGTAACAGATATGCAAAAAGTAAATCTATGTTCGTTTTAGAGCCCAAAACTGAAGTGTGAATTATGAAAGCTGTAAAGGCACTCAAGCTTGACACAAGAGAGTTTTTTTTATATCCCAGAATGAAGTGTTATCATATGTAATAGAATACTTGAGTTCCTCACAACGCGCTTAGTAGATTTTACCTATTTTAGCAATTTTTGAGCATTTGTCTTCTATCTTTTGTACCCACAAGACGTACCTGCACCTACACTTGCAAACCACTATTATGAAAAACTTACCTATTCTTGTACATGAAACCCAATGTTATAAAAATCCATCAAAAAAGAAACACAACTTTTCAACCCCACGTGGTAGAAAATCAGGTTAGTCAAATATAATATATCATTTGATAATCGAAAAACCTGTTGTCATAAAAAATCAAATTTTGACTAGTCTGCACTAAATCAATAATAACTTTTGCAAATAAAAATGAAATTAATCCAAACCAATGGAAAATGAAAGATAACTCAAATAAATTTCCAAAAATATAAATTTTAGATCTGTATCATGTCATATGTGGATGTACCAATAAAAACATCAGTCAGATTTCATAAAATCAGGTTCAGACCAGTCTTCACTAAAATGATCACAACTTTTGCAAATCAAAATTAAATTAATCCAAACCAATGAAAAATGAAATCTGACTCAAATACCTTTCCAGAAATATAAATTTCAGATCTATATCATATCATATGTGCATGTACCAATAAAAACATCAGTCAGATTTCATAAAATCAGGTTCAGACTAGTCTTCACTAAAATGATCATAACTTTTGCAAATCAAAACAAAATTAATCCAAACTAGCAGTAAATGAAAGCTAACTCAAATAACTTTCCAAAAATATAAATTTCAAATCTGTATCATATTATATGTGCATGTACCAATAAAAACATTAGTCATATTTCATGGAAAAATAGCCCAAAAATTTATCACAAAACTCACAAAAATTAACATTGCGGTCGTGGGTTCGAGAAAAATGATAGAAATTTGATAGAATAGAATAGAAACCCATTTTAGGGCCCCACGGTGGGTGTCAAAAATGTGTGTGTGAATTTTGTACCTAGCTGTAGACACAACACTTCAGTAAAACATTAGAGGTTAGAAAAAATCAAAATCATGGAATACAATGAAAACTTAACTAACCAGGCGATTTACTACCTTCTAGTAGGTGCGAGTATGATCTTCTCAGATTAGACCAAGACCAGTGACATTGACGACACCTAAATGAAGGATTTGAATGTAGAATCTAGATATGAGACGTATGCAAATTAATCTATATTTTTTGTTTTTCTATGCAATAAGATGAAACAAATTGATATGAATCTATTCTATATGAAAAATTGATATGCAAATTAAGCTACAATGAATTGCAAATAAGATTGATCTCACAAAAGTTGTTGATTTGCAAAGAAGCTTCAATTCTTCAGATGTCGATTCACCAGCGTGATTGTGCAAATTCGTGGATTGATTTTGGCAGAGTAAGTATGTAAACTTGTGAGATTGTGAGATGATTTGTGAAGAGCTGAGCCTTGATTTTATAGAAATCCAGGGCTTTGAGGATGCATTGAAAAAAAACCATAAATCACTCTAATAAACTTAGGTTGATTTTTAAGTTAACAAGAAATTAAGAATAAATAATTCATAAAATCATGCAAAAGCAGTTTTTATCTCAAAATAGAGCTTTAGTTTTTTTTTTCAACTCATCATCAGATGTTGAGTTTCAATTTTAAAATTGATTGTTTAATTTCTAGTTGCCTACTTTTCTGATTGTGCATGATTTAATATGAATTAATTAAAAAATAAAGTGATTTATTCTCAACTTAACTAATTTTAAAATTAAAACAATTGATTTATGGGTTAATCAATTATTAAAATCAAATTTTATTCCAATTAAATAATATCATTAAATATGGCAACTTGCTTTAATTAATTAAATAAGAATTTAATCAATTAATGATAGGAATTTTGATTTGTTGTCAAATTCAAATAATACAATTTAGGAATAAATATAATTAAATCTAATTAAATAATTAAGTGGCAGTATTAAATATAATTAATTAAATATTTAGAATATTCAATTAATCAAACTTTAAGATAAATAATATTTATCACCAAATAATTATTAAATTAAAGATAATTAGGATAAATAGGAATATTACTAGGAATATTCCCCGATGCAGAATTTGGGATAATCAATTAGGATTCGATGATGTTCAGATGTGCCTTAGGTTAGGACTTTGATGTCGATTTCATTCGATGTGTCGATATAGGAGGTTAATGAACCTATAGCCCATTTTTGGGGTATTACAAGTATTCTTCACCCGCAACCACTAGGGAGGAACCCATAGCTCCTAATAAACCTTGTATTGAATCTTCACTAGAGAAAAATGTTCCCTCCCTTGTTACAAGGTCAAGGAAACATAAAGCTCTAGTTTACACTTCTAGGAAGAAACCAAAGAAGAAGAAACCGCATAAACCATTGGTGACTAAAACCTTCATTTCAAAGAGGGCAGAATAGGAGACCATGGAGAAACACAATGAGAAAAAATGACTTGAGTTTGGGCAGGAGGAAGAAGGTTGTAAAGATGAGCCTAAGGAAGAAATACATACTAAGGAATGTAATTTTGAGGAAACCAACAAATCCAAAACCAAATGTGGAAAGAAAAGATAAAAGGATATAAAGACCCCCAAAAGGCATTCTTATCATCTCCATAAGAAAAAAACAAGCTCCTAAGAGCTTAGGATTCATTTTTCACAATGATGAAATAGACTTGGAGCAAGAAAGTTGGTTTAAGGATAAATGAAAATTGGGAGAAAATATTTAAGATAAGGAAAAGAGATTTGAAAAAGATGAGTATGAGGAGCCAAGGGGTGATGAAGCAGTGCATTATCAAGATTTTGAATCCGGTATAGGGAATAAGGAGACACTAGAGGAAGACCTATATGAGGTCAATAAGACTAAGAATATGCAAATAGAGGATTCTATTGCACTTTTTCCTTTAAAAACATGGAGGCCTCTAATATTTACTCTTGAATATGTAGTAATAGAAGATAGTGATGAGGATGAATTGTAGACAATAATGTAGAAAATAAAATAATTAGAAAAACAACTGAAACAATCTAAGGTTAGAGAGTACAAGATTCAAGAAAAAGGTGAAGGAATTGAAGGCATAGTCCACAAAGATAAAGGGGGACTTAAAGACAAATGTACCCAATGGGAGTGCCAATAACATAATTAATGCAATATTTTCTACCAATTCTCCACCTATGCTTACCACTTTGACCAGTGAACTTGCAATGTGGTGTAAATACTTGAAGTTTAGATGAGATAAATAAGAATGGACAAAATAAAAAGAACAAATGAAACTTTCTCACCGTGCAAAATGGAAGAAAAATATTAAAAAATAAAAAGGTTAACAGTTGGTATAAAACACATGACAAACCTTGCCAACCAACTCCATAGCTGCATGCCACCAACTAGAGTTTGTTCACTCTATTTGAAAGAAAATTTTCATTGTTTTTAGATGATTTAGTTGTTAAGTAAATTACCAATTTTGATAATCACCCAAAGGTCATTCCTTATCAATTTTTCACAATTTCCTCAAGAGATGCATGACCAATTGTGTGAATTGTATCTTCATAATTTAGTTGTTTTGTACAACACAAGTTGGAATCCTCTTTTATATGTTGGTGATTTGAAAATAAGAGAATTAATATCCCACTTGAGAAATGAATAAGAAAGAGGTAAGTTGTGCCAGGCTTACAAGGAAAGAGATAAAAGCCATCCTTTGTATATTCAAATTGAATCAAAGAAGCTAGAGTAGATAGTAGACAAATGGGTGAACATGTTATGCAAGGTAGGAGTTTCCAATAAGATTCACCAATGTGGGTTGCAATATTTTACATGAATCAATTAATTGATATCTATACAATACAAAAAAAATACAAATGCTTGTTAAGATAGGTAGCCAAAATTAATCCAAGCACTAAAGAGAAAGGAACTCCATTCATTTTATACTTGCATAACATTAGAATCTAGAATGGCCAAGTACATGAAGGCAACACTAGATACAAAAAGTAGTTGGCTATCACTAAAGTTTTATCTACAACTTCTTTTATATCCATTTCCAAACTGGTCAGGAAGGTATGTGTCGGACCTTAGCAAGGAACATGCAAGATGAGTCCAAATTAAAGGAAAAAATAATTTCTACAAGACTGAGGGCACATGAGTTACAAACTGCATAGATTATAGATCAGATGTCCTTTATTATAATAACAATCCTTAGTTGCTTGAGAACAAGTAGGTCCTTAAGTTTGAGGGTATGGTGGGTTTAGTAATAAATGACTTTTTGATACTCTCGAGTTAGTTTTTATAATGATTTAATAGATTTTATTAGGACCTCTTATGCTTAAACATGTGTTAATAGACATCTAATGATTCCTAATATATAATATAATGATAAATGATATGATATATAGATCTTGTGTGATGTGGTGGTTAATTTCAATTATATGATATTTTGGATGGAAATGAAATGTATGTCTATTTGTCTTGCTTCATTAACTAAAATGTAGCCCCATGTAAGAAGTTTTTCACATTCAACTACATGTTGGTTACCTTGTCATAATTATAAAGGAGTCAAACTGTGAATGAAGTAGCTCTACCGAAACAATTTTCCTTTGCTACTTTAGTCCATGAAATGAATGGAGGATTTATGTGACTGCTAGTGTTGTTTATCAAATGTTAATCTTGTTTTTGTAAACATAATATGATATGTAGTAAAGAGTTTGAATCCTATTCTAGACTCACCGTTGACAATCTAGTTAGTCGTTGTTTAGTTGATTGAATAAGTCATATCTTTCAGAAATAATGACACGTGTAAATAAGATCTAATAGCACTAATGACCACTACTTTTGAGTTTTTCTATAAAATTCAAGATGGTCTTAGGATTTATCATTATAGACTTAGATCTTATAGACTTACGTTGCTGTAAATTCCAACATCTTTTCAATAAAAAGTGGATGATCATTATCATTTAAGTTAAGTTAATTTGAGGTTATGACCCCACAAACAAGGGCCACTTGAAGTTAAGTAATCCTTTGGTTAAATTAGAATATTTTGTAGCTTCATAAATTAGTTAGTAGTTCATTGATAACTTTGCATTTAGTTAGTTACCCTTTGTTAGTTGACAATTCATTAATACTCTCTTTGCTAATTTCCAATAACTGGTTAATGGTTGATTTTGTTGCTACATTTCATTATATGTATTTCATTGATAAATATGTTTAATTTGATCACACACAACCACTACTGTGTGGTTATACTCACAACTATTGTTGTGTTAATTAGACTAATGTTAGTTAGTTTTTTTTATGTTGTTATTTCTTGCTTTCCAACATTTGTTATTTTCATGAAATAAATAGGTTCTATAAATACTTTCATGCACATATAGTGCTAGTGCCATCAAAGTATATACATCCTTGGACAATAATTAAATAAGCCTTCTTTAGAACAAAAGTTACTTAATTAAGGATTTGTTGCATCGTTAAGAGCATGCACCGAGTTGTCTACACCAACTAATTATCCCTAACAGAGACGAGTCAACAATCATCATCTTAAAATTATATATGTCTAACATGAATTAAAAATTGCATGGTTAAAAAACTAATATATACAATAGAAAATATGAATGAGTACAATTAGAAATATTTTAACTAGAATTATTTCATTTACAAGATAATATTTTATAGCATTACCATGATCAATTCCAAAGCATATTTGAATGAATGGAAGCTTTTAATAATGTCCACCAAGCCAAACAACCTATGAGACCCACATATATCCAACAAATGGAAACAAGCAAGCAAAACCTAAAATAGAAGGCTCCTGTGAACTATTTTTTTTTTCTTCTTCAAACAACTTACTCAAGTTGTTCACTTTTAATGTATCAATATAATTGTTTCTTCATCAAACAACTTAGTCAAGTTTTTTTTTGATCTGTAACATAATAATTTTATTAATCAAGAAAATATTACATAAGTTTCATAACAACATCGAGTCCATACAAGGATAATAACAAAAAGCCAGAAGACTGGTAGACCCCATAGCCAAAACACCATCCACCAGACCGGGAGACTGAGGCCACTGAGCCAGAAACCCCAAAACCAGTCATCGATAAAAGGCTTCATCTAGCCACATTCAAGCCAAAACCACAAAAAAACCATTACCCAAAGCCGAATAGCATCACCCATCATTCGAAAAAGTAGGAACAAGCCCGAGTGTCAACCAAAAGAAACCAAAGGGAATGCCAACAAAAAACACCAACCGACCACCACGCAAACGAAAGCATTAGCTTCAAAAAACTAGAGCCAGCAACACTAATTAGACCGGGGCGTTCACCCGCCCTCTTCGACGTCCCCTTTTTCATCTCGGCACATCAACATACACAACCCACTCACAAAGAGCAACCTTAGCTTCCACACGGTTCAAAGAAGTCTTCAAAACCTCAAGCTTCCTCCCAATATCATCATAGTAAGGCCTTTTATCCACCTTTCCCCACTAGCACAGAAAAGGAACCTTGTCGAACATCATCCCTTCAACTTCATCTTCGAAGCACTCCGTGTAGTTAAAACCCTAGCCAAGATAAGCCCACTCCAAAATGGACTCAAGCCACAATAACAATTCATTTCCAAAAAGGTGCTCCACCACACTTTTAACCTCCGTCTCAGGTTTCCCAACCTGCAGTGCCCATGTGACTACCATCGAAACCACATCTACATTTGACCGCCATTTGCACCTCCACTCTTGAAATTGCATTCCGAGCACATCCAAAGTAGCAAGAGTCACATCATCATCCTTAAGAACCAACATGCCCATCATTCGTTCTTTACTAACCAAGCCCTCAAAGGATTTTTGTCGCTTAATAGTCCCCACCGAGAAAGTGGTCTCCATGAATACCACCAAGAGCCAACGCACCTGCAGAAAACAAGAAAAAGCAAAACATAACCACTATTTACAAGAAACTATAGCCAATTTAAGTCTCTAAGAGCCATAAAGCCTTCATGCACACCAAATATCTCTCGTGTGTCATCCATCAAACCATCATAATGAAGCACACAAACACCAAGGAGAAAGGAAGGGAACATAAAAGAACACCAGCAAATAGCAAAGGAAATGATGGAAAGACAATCCAGTCGTTGCTAACGACACCAACACCAACGTTAGCAAGCACACCAACCAACTCCAAACATCATTGACAAACGTCACATCCACTAATAGCATCCTTTGCCCAGCTGGAACAGTCATCATAGTATATATCATCAACTTTCCCCAAACTAATTGCCCACTTGGACACCATGTCAGCTTCCCGGTTCCCTTCTCACTTAATGTGGCTCAGTTTAAAATCAACAAAAGAAAGCAATTTATCATGAATGGCCGTCACAATTTTTTTAAGGTGTCAAGATTTCATCTCCCAATTGCAAAGAACATTAATAATAACTTGTGAATCCCCTTCTAAATGCAACTTCCCCACATTCAACTTCATATCCAAGCTTACAGCAAGCAAAGCAACCCTCATTCCAGCTTCATTGTTTGTGTCGATGTTCAACTTCTTAGCAGCATAGGCAATGATATTACCATCCCTATCTCTAGCAACAACCCCTGCACCAGAGGGACCCAGATTACCACGAGAAGCCCCATCAAAATTAATCTTGACCCACCCATCTTCCGGAAGAACCCACCTAATATCCTCCCTTATTAAAGAATCCTAACATCCTTTTGACAGGTGACCGTCCTGCCACTTCAAACTAGGCCATTCTGCGTGCAATCTTCTATCCTCTACATTATAAACCAAAGACCCCTAATGAGAAAAAATAGCAGCCTTCATAACCTCTTTAATAGACACGAAAATCCTCAGTTTCAACCTTTCCATAGGCTCAGATTTATCAAGAAATATCCTTCCATTTCTCTCCTTCCACAACTCCCAAATAATGATAGAAGGACAAACAAACCAGAGAGGGGCCAAGGAAAACTTTGCCTTGGGCAGGGGCCAACATTCAAATGTTTCCCTGACAGATTTAGGAAGGGGACCAATCCAACATAATTTGGATTTGATGAAATTCCAACATTCATAAGCATAAGGATAATTAAGAAGCAAGTGATCCACATCCTCACAGGCTTTATTGGATAAAGCACACATAGTCAGGCCATGAAAACCAAATCTTCTACGCCTTTCCCTTGTTAAAATCCTTCCATTAACAGCCAACCAAGCGAAGGATCCTACCTTAGGTAAACAAGCCTGATTCCAACATAGACTAGTAGGCCATCCCTTAATTTCCTCATGACGATCCAAAGCCTTATAACCAACTTTCACCGAATATGAGCCTAAAGAAGAAGCACTCCAAACCAATCTATCATCCATAGTAGATAGAAAAACCTCTCTGGATTGGAACACCTCCAACATCAATTGTTTCTGATCATCAATGAGAAAGAGATTGTCCAAACTTTTCCACACCCACACCGGACCACAACTAGAGTCCTTGCGCTCAAGATAATCAGCAACCTTATCCCCCCACAAATCCACCATCAATCTACTGAGCTCAACAAACTTAGTATCATTGATCACCGGGGGATAATTATTCCAAGAATCCACCCAAAACAGGGCCTTCCTACCATTCCCTATGTTCCAAGAAGAGTGGTCATTAATGACCTTCCTGCAATCTAAAATAAAATTCCACACAGCCGAACCTCTAGGAGGATTTATAATTCTCAATATACATTCATCATCAAAGGCACCAAGATATTTGGCCCGAACAATCTTCACCCATAACTTATTGGGTTCCTCATAGATATTCCACACTAATTTAACACCCAATGCAAGATTCATTTTCCTCCAATCCTTAAGCCCCACTCCTCCCATGACTTTGGATTTGCAAATCTTATCCTAGGAAATAAGAGGCCATTTAAACTCCTCCTGATTACCACACCAAAAGAACTTTCTCATCCTTTTCGTAATATTCTCCAAGACCTTCTGAGGGATCTTGAGGTAGCTCATAGAATAAATGGGAATGGCAAAGATAATAGTTTGAAGAAGCAGAATTCACCCAACAGATGAAAGCCACCTTCCTTTCCAACTCTCCATCTGCCTAAAGCATTGATCTATCAAATCATTCCATAAATTAGGTTTGCACACACCTTCAAAAAGAGGAATCCCAAGGAACTTCCTTGGCAGGGAACTCTGTTTCATGCCCAAAATAATACAAATTTGTCTCCTCGACCTAGCATTTGTGTTGAAAAATAAAATATCATAACTTTTCCAGTTGACACACTACCCCGAGGCCTTAGCAAAGGAATCTAAAGAAGCCTTTATGCCTTTAGCTTCTCTTAAGGAGGCTTCCCCCATAAGGAAGTCATCATCAACAAATTCTAAATGAGTAGTTGGTTCAACACCTTCAACAATAATAATACCTTTCCAAGCCCCAAACTGTCTCTTCCAAGCAATCAATCTCCCTAAGGCCTCAACCATAATGATAAAAAAAAGGGGGCAATAGGATCCCCTTGCCTTAGGCCTCTCAAAGTCTCAAAAAAACTTTGAGGGCTCCCATTAACAAGAACTGAAACTCTAGGAGCAGACATACATCTATCCACCCATTTCAGCCAAGCATCACAAAATCCAAAATCCTTAAGAACCTTGAGGAGAAAAGCTCTATTAACATGATCATAAGCTTTTTTAATGTCAAGTTTTATCATCATTTTAGGAACTTTAGCTTTCCAAACAGTATGAATAGCTTCATGAGCTACAATAATACCTTCAAAAATAGATCTGTTCGGGGCAAATCCACTTTGCTCCGGGGAAATCGGAAACTTTAAAAAAGGCTTAAGCTTGTTAGCCATCACTTTGGAAATTACTTTGTAAATTGTATTGCACAAAGCTATGGGCCTCAAATCATCAAAGAAAAGACAAGCATCCTTCTTGGGAATAAGAGCAATAAAGGTGTTATTAAAGTCCTTTAAAATGAAGCCTCCACATCTAGATTCCTCAACAACTCTCCACAAATCATCCCCAATCACCTCCCACATCTTCTGAAAAAAGAGGTCCAAAAAACCATCAGGCCTAGGGGCCTTTTCTCCCCCGAGATTAAATAGAGCAGTCTTCACTTCCTTCTTAGTGATGAGGCCATCAAAAGAGAGTTCTGATCCTTGGATAAAATGCAAGGAATTCTGTCTAGAATTTCAGACAAGCCATCATAGGGGGCACTATTCTCAGTAAACAACTCCTTAAAATAGGCCACAACTTCCTCATTAATCTGGTCATGTTCAGTTAACAAGCGTCCCTGTTTGTCAGAAATAGAAAAAATCCTATGCCTACCCTGTCTCTTTTTCACAGAGGAATGGAAGAATTTTGTGTTATGATCCCCATTCTTCAACCACAAGTCTCTAGATTTTTGTCTCCAAAAAATCTCCTCCCTCGCCGAGATTTCCTTATACCTACTAAGTAAATTTTTCTCCTCCAAGTAGGTCATTTCATCCATCCCACTAACAGAAACCCTGTCATTCAAAGTTGCCAAATCTCCCTCCAAAAGCACTTTTTCAGCAAAAACATTTTTAAAAGACTCTCTATTCCAGACTTTAAGCTGGTCTTTAACAAATTGCAACGCTTAAAAAACTTGAAAGCTAAATTACCTTCCACCACTGGGGCCGAACTCCACCAAAGAGCAATAAGAGAAGGTAAATTAGGATCATGAAACCACATAGACTCAAACTTGAAAGGAGAGAGCAAAGGGGTCAAATCCTCCTGGATATTACAACAAATAGGGAAGTGATCCGAACCCGAAATAGGCAAGATGACAGCACTGCATAACCAATTAAGATTATCCCACATCCCAGAGCAAAAGAAACAATCTAGTTTCTCTGCAATATTCAAAAAGCCACTCCGCTTATTATTCCAAGTGAAACCCCCAGCCTTGAAAACAATCTCTCTTAGCTCTTGTGACCAAACAAAATCCGCAAAGTCTCTATGGCTTTTACCTCCCCAAGCATGCCCTCCTTTCTTCTTCGTCGGACTCAAAATAGCATTGAAATCACCTCCCAAAAGAAATAACACATCTTTATTAGCAGTAAGGATATTACCAAGATCATGCCATAGACCTTCCTTGGTAGCAGAGTTGTTGGGACCATAAACATTCAAGACATATAAAGATGACATCAGCTGCTTTGAAGTCACCTCTAACCACTGGAAGTTCAGAGACTGAGCAACAAGGCAAATAGAGATAACCAACGAATCCCACAGGGCACAAAGACCACCTGAGGCCCCAACAAAGAAGGAAAAGATACATTCAAACCTTCTAAACCAAAGCTTAAAAGAAACATCATCACCGGCTTTCAATTTAGTTTCCTAAAAAAGAATTAAATCAACACGAGCTTGATCAAGACCACGCTTGATCAAGCGAAGCTTGTCAGGGGCATTGCAGCCCCTGACATTCCACAAAAGGATCCTCATTGCTACCGGGAAAAGGGTATATCCCTTTCCTGATCTCATCAATTTTGTTTAGTCTGCTGCACAACCAACCATTTCCAATTTCTCCTTAGTGGAGCGAGCCCCCCTCTTCTTCTTTTCCCCTAATCTGGGACCTTTCAAAGTGGAAGCCTCCTGCATAATACCTCTAGGACTAAGAATATTTGGGGTATCAAAGACACCAAGATCATCCTCCCCTTCTTCATCGCTGAGACATAGGCCTGAGTTTGAGGAAACTATCAGGTCTCCCCCACAGTCTCTGACATCAGCAAAAAGACCTTCCAAATTTCTAATGGGAGAGATTCTGCCATCCAAAGTCACTCTTCTCTCTCCAGAACTTGAACCTCCTCGATCAGACTTGCAAACTGAACTAGCACTGACAAAATTCATCTACTATTAGGTTCATACTTCTATCTTCCTCTAAAGAAACAATAAGAACACCAACTAGCTCAGGAGAGGCTAACTGATCCTTTAGCTGCACATCATTCTTCAAATGGGTCAAAGGGCTGACCTCCTTCACCACCCAACCTTGGAACTTAGCATCTCCTAATAGGCCTGGCAGCCTACATCCTTCAAGAGGATCATCATGAACCTTAACGGGCGGACCCTGTTGCCAAGCTGAAAGGGGAGTTTCACTAACCTTTTGAGTGGATAGTGCAACCTGATCCAGATCCATGAAGGGGAAAAGGTCCAGAAATAAAATCTTATCTATTACAGAAAGCATAGGCTTGTCTATACTGTCATCAATTCTATCAACAACAATAGGGTCTTCCAAAAGGGAAGAATAGGGCAGAGAGGGGGCCATCAAACCTTGAGGCATTTCTGTCAGCTGAAGAAGGCGGTGGGTCAAAAGAGAGTCCTCAAGCATCTTTCCTCTCTCATGTGAATGTGAACCCCCATTATCCTGTTCCACGCCAGCATGCTCATCCACATCCGCAACCAAACCTTGCCTCCATTCACCATTATCTGTGTGAATAATGATATGGGAGGGAAGCTTAAAGCAGGTTTGTTGCCAAACCAAAACTCTGGGCGTAACAACAAAGGAAACTTCATTGATCACTTCCTCCCATCTAACAAATTTGCCTAGAGATTCTCCCAAAATCCTGATAGTCTCATCAGTCCTATATTCCTCTGGAAGATTATCCATCCTAAACCAAATCGGGGTTTCCATGACAGTCTCCTTATCAGGGTCAAAGTTAGCAGCCCATTTTTTTCAAAAACAGGCCTTTCCCGTCAATAAAAAATGGTCCATTGCTTAGGATCCAGTCCCTATCTTCTTTGGAAGAACATAAGATTAAGTAAAAACCATTACATAAAGTTTTCAAAGAAATGAAAGAGCGCTGCCAACTATTTTCACACCAAGATTTAACCTTTGAGAGAGACGGCCAAGGGCCAAGCTATTTCACAATCAGGGCACTGTCCTCCAACCTGGCTTTCTCCTCCATCCATTGAGGGTTATTCAGAACTACATCAACATAAGAAGAAACACTCAAAGTATTACTAGTCTCCAGAGAGAAATCCACCTTATTATAACTAGGGCCTGCATCCAGCTCCACGTTACCCCCTGGCTTCTTTCTCTAGAATTTATTTTCAATCTAATGAAACCTAAAGTCCTTACCAATCGACATCTTGCCTTGAAAACCCCTTCTGTCCTTCGTGTTCTTCCCCCATCTCCTTCCATACCAACCCGATCCATTCTATGCCTCCTTGACACCTCCAGCACGATCCTGAATACCTTTAATAAAAGGCACCTGACTTCTACGATTGAAGGACCATCTACTCTGCTTCAGTGCACCATCATTCCAGCCTCCATTGTGATGATGATCCTTGTTCTGCCCTCCTGGTCGCCATGACCATTGCCATGACCGTTGCCGTTGAAGACCCTCCATACACTAGAAACTCTTTTAAAACAACTTACTCAAGTTGTTCTCATTTAGGGTATCAATATAATTGATTCAAATATTCTTGTAGACTGAGCACTCAATGATATAATGCTATTCTCTCCATCACTTCTTAGTGCAATAACACCGTCTTCTCTATGTCTATTCTTCTTTAATATCGTCCACTTTCCCATTTCATATCTAAGATCTTTATATGAACCTACAAATGAATGAGTGATTTTAATGACGTCCAAAAAAACAGTGTAAGGGACCGAAAGAAAAAGTGCCGTTGAGAGAGTTTCGAGGGGGTTGGGCTTTAAAAGTTTCGAGGGGGTTGGAAGCCCAGAAAGAGAAACGTTAAAAGAGGCGCCAAAACAATCAGCCGCGCACAGCGTCGAACCATCTGTGTCTACGATTGCTCCTCCTGACAGTTGCACATAAACCTCTTCAAGCAGTTTGTCTGATACATTTTTGTAAGCACATAAAATGGCTCTTTCAATGCAAAATTTGGACATAATGGGTGAACGATACTCCGGGCAGGACGTACGCACTCAAAATGGTTTGTCTTACATTTATACGCTTTAAGCCTTTAACATAATGCTTTTGAATGGAAATCTAACAGTGATAGTTGTATAACAGTAACGGCATGCCAGGCGGTTGCTAACATTGTCAAGACGTCTCTTGGACCAGTTGGTTTGGACAAGGTGAGTAGATTACGTTTTGTTTCCTAAAACCTTAAATCTTTAGTAAAATAGGGTCTTATTTTTTAAAGCCCCGAAAAATATTGTGATAATGGATGAATGCATTTTGAGCCAAGGCTTTGACAAAGCTGCACTTTCGCTTGAGTGTTTGAAAAACTTTGGTACATTCTGATCCTATTTTTATGAGTTCAGTAGTCTTCGGTCTTAAAACTCACTCAAAATACCAATGCAAGTTAAATCTTTTTTGAAACATATGATGTAACACAAGTTCTGTTGATAATTTCCATGTTGGCAAGATGAGGTTGGCTAGGAGGTTGGGAAGTTGATTCAACTCACGCCAGCTATGTTCGTACTGGACAAAATACTATAGGGTTAGGAGAACATGAAATAAGTTTGAACCTTTTGACGTGGGCACTGAGACATCAGTTTGAAATAGCGTACATAGATTACATTTAAATACTATGTTTTCAGCAAATGAGTATGGGGAAAAATAAATCAAGGGATCCAGAATTCTTTATAAGCATTATCATAAAGCATGTTGAGCTACGTTCATGGCGTGTCTTCTCTCCAAAAAGGGAAAGAAACAGGGGTTTATATATACTATTGGGAAACCAGTAAAAGCGAGATTTTGTAAGTCGTGGGAGGCAAACTGCTGCCAAGATCGAAACAATAAAGATATTTGCCAGCTTCTTGGTAGAGTGAACAATCAGAGGACATGTTAGATAGTTTCTTGTGTTTGATTTTGTCCCTTCGTCATGAGCAACAAAAGAAACAAACCTGGATAGGCACATAATTTATAATATTTATACCACTCCTGTGGCTGTGGGTTTGAATATTTAATTATTTAATATCAAAGTGAAATGACCCTAACCGGCCATTTACTAACTTTCTCAATCAAATCACATGCAGATTCGAAAACCAATAAAACATGCAAGTATCCAACAGAAAAATTCTAATAACCAGTAGATATATTAACTTTCTCAGAAATACGGTTTTGTATTATACATCAGCAATACCAAAACCCACATTACAATATTCAATCCAATCCGAAATACAACAAAGAACAGTAAGACTGGATAATGAAGAACCTGATATAACAATGGCAAACTCTGAATGAATCCGCACCGGGATGAATCGGGTTTCCGTCCAATCCACCAAGAAATGCTGAAGGTTTCCGTCCTCAGATTTCTGATTCGATAGCTGAAGCTTCTCAAATTCTCAAAGAGAAGTAATATTCATAAACTGAAGCATGCTGAAATGAGACTCTCAACCTCCTCTTATGGTTGCAGCCGTGACTCTTCAGTTTCCCCACTGTGACTCTTCATATTCCCAAGTTCGTCTTTTTATAATTTCACTTTAAGTCACTTTTTGAATAATTTGACCGTTGAGTAATAAAGTGAATTAATTAATAAAGTGAGGACCGTCATTAAAATGGAGGCCCAAACGAGCTCGGATGCCGACATGTGATAGCTCGTCGGAAAGCTCTAGGTGAGACGCTCCAAGTCCACTGCTGAAAAGCCGAGAATTCTGAACCTTGTTGACTTACTATAAATAGTAAGTGCCCTGGAAATCTGCAGAAACTGCACCGATTGGTCTAGAACTGAACCCACCTAGGCTGATCATCCCCTGGAACACTGCCACGCCACGGTTAGCCCTCCGAACCAAGATGAAAAGGCTAACAACCTGGCACAATATAATGTACCCTAAAAAGGGGACATTACACAAAGTCATGTTGAAATCATTTATAATTTAAAAGCAATATTACTACTTGAATAAATGTTATGGAGCACGGTAGCAAAAAATGGGGAAAACTTGCGAGTAATAACTAGATATCATTGTTCATTGGTTTTTTAGTGCTGGTTCTAACCACTTGAAACTTCTTAATTTAAACTTGCAATAAGCTGGTAAAAAATCAGGAGTCATTCAATACAGCCCACAGTCAAACATGCAAAATGTTGGGAAAAACTTGCAATTCCGCTTATGCCATGTCATTTGATGCTGTGAAAGTAGATTGTGACTGTTGTAGAGAGTTGCAGATTTAAGACTAAGACAACACAATAAATTGCTCGATAACAAATTTATCATGAATTCAATATCTATTCAAAATTAAACAAGCATAGATCTGACATTTGGATAATCTAGGAGTTTGACATCATTCATTTCTTTTGCCTTAAGTTATTTTTTAAAAATTGATTATCAATTACTAATAAAGTATCAAAATACTGCTGGTTACAGATTTAGTGACCAAGCTGGTCACTTACAATATGCCCAAATCAGGCTGTCCAAAAATTTTCAAAGCAGTAATAAACTGTTTAACAAGTACTACCATGAGTGCAAGAGTCTATATCATAGATATCATTAACATTATGCTATAGTAAAAGCAACTAGTAATGTGTAAGGACACATAGTTTCAGTCTTCATCAGAATTAGAATGGTGCTTCTCATCTTTTCTGCAATCTTGACCTCCTTCTTCATCTTTGTTAACTCTTCCTTTGCATTTATCTTTGTCATCCTTTGGTTTGTTCCTGCTGATCTGAAATGAATCAAAAGCATGCCCGAGGGGAGGCGAAATTCTCTCCCAACTAGAGTTGTCGAAATTTTGGTGTGTCCGTTCTAGATCTCAGACTATTTCATCTTGCCTTAGTTGGTACTCATGCTCCTTGCAATAGGTGTTTTGGAAGTCAAGGTACTCCTCTTGAAACTTCTTGTCTATTTTCCTGAGATCCTAAGGCCAAAAGTCAGCTTCTTGAATATCATCTTTGTAAATTGTGGCACCTTCCTCCATAACCTTCATTAACCTATCAGCTGGAAGTTTCAGAGTGAAATTCATATGTTCAACAATCAAAGGCATAGTGAGTCTACAAGTAGACTTAATAAGGACGCTCATTTCTTTTCTTCCACAAAAACCAAAGAATATTAGTAGAAAAAACCAACCAAAAGACATTATAATTTTTACTTAACCCCTTAACAAACCCCATAAGAATTTCAGACCAGCAATCCTTATTAATATATTATTGCTGTTCCATTCCTCAATGTTACCCATAAAAAGAGGCCAGATCACAATAGCATATTGACACTCAAAAAAGATATACAAAACAAACAATGCACAAGAGTGGGGCTAATAACAAGTTTTTGAGTCAGAAACTGCCATTTAAAACAGTTCTTCTTAGGTTTGATTTTGTTAGACCAACAGGACTGCAGAGTTGTTTTCCATAATTTGTCACGCAGATTTAGATTCCATTTCCTATTCTCATGGTGAAGATTACAATGGGTTTGGGTAAGGGAGCAGTACAGATTTTTTGGCCCTGAGGTTGAGAAGAGGGGTATCATCAGCCCACTTAATATTGGAGAAGAAGTTAGATTCACTGATAGATTTGATAGGCCTCTTCAGAATAGCAAGAGATTTGCACAAAACCGAGTAAGTTCTTTTATTAGTGCCAGTTAAATAGAATTCAGATTTCAGATTCTCCCAACTTTTAGTATTTTTCTCAATACAAAGGTCATCCAAGGATGTTAACCCTTTTACATTCCAACTCTTAGCAGAACAACCTTGAAGAAGAGCTAGAGTTTTATCATTGTGCTCAATATTCCACCAGGCCGATCTATACCCAACAATTTCACCTTCAGTATAGTTAATAGCATCAATATGAATGAGGTCACCTTTGTAGAATTCCCAAGCCTTCCATATGCTGCAAAATACATCGGATCCTAATGGGATAGCACTAAATATACCAAATAGAATGTCATGACTATGCAGCCCTTTCCATTTCTTGGCCCCTTTGATAGAGGTATAATGGATATTTTTCCTTATCAGCACTTTCCATGGCTTCTCACCTTCAAGAGCCTTTTTGTCTCCATCTTTAGGAAGCCTCCTAATCACTCCTTTATTAATCTTTTCCCCTAGTGTTCCTTTTATAACAGCTTTGTAGTATACATCAAGCAGATCTTCAACTTCCCACCCAATATTGATTTTATAAAATTCTGCTGTAGACCATCTGCACTGGGGGATTTGTCATTACGGAAAGAGAGAATGGTGTTTTTAATCTCTTCTTTTGTAGGGTTCTTGCCTACCTCCATAGCCATGTTCTGGGTGATCTTGTTAGGGATAATAGTCTTGCAGAATCTTGAGCTTGCTTATAGTTGATATCCTTGTCTTCAACAGTGGATAAAGACTTATAATAATTCAAAAACTCCTCCTTAATTTTGGAGTTTTCAGGGCACCATTGAATGGGACCTATTGCTTCTCTACACTGCTTCCGTTTGAGGCAATTGAAGAAATATTTGGTTCCTCTGTCACCTTCTTTCATTCAGTTCAATCTTGCTCTTACTCTAGCCCCCTGGGCTCTTAAACATTGAAATCTCCTGTGATTATGCTTTATCACATTAAGTTGTTCATTGAATTCATTGTCACCTATATTGTCTTGAAGTCTTTTTTCAACTTCCACCAAATCGTCATGGAGTTTACACTCCTTCCTTCTGTTTTCCATGGCTTCTCTTTTCCCAATGGTTCTAATCAGTCTCTAAAGGTTGTCTATTAATGTATTCCAATATGTTCTTTTGTCACCTTTTGCATTGACTGCCTTTGTGATGCTTTTAAGTGTAGAAATACCAGCCACATAATCTTGCTTTTCCAGAAGTTCAATATTTAGTTTGAAGAGTCCTCCTTTAGTGTTAATGTTTGAATGCCTATTGTTCTTGAGGACAATAGTAGCTTTGATGGGATGGTGATCAGAGAGTGCTCTAGGATCTACTTGAACAGTATTATTGCCATTGCTGCTGACAAAACATGGGTTATCACCTTGGGCATAAAATCTATCCAACCTACAGTACACCCTTCTACTTGTACTTTGGTTATTACACCAAATGTACCATAGTCCTTTGCTTTCTTTGTTCTTTCCTTCTAGAGGATCTAATAGCTTAAGCATCTTCTTCATCCTTTCCCAAAAGAATTTCTCATTTCCTATCCACCCCGAAGGGTTACCTCCTTTCTTGTCCTCTCTATTTTTCAACCATGTTGAAATCACCCCTTATCACCCATGGAATTCTTGGGGGAGAGTCAGTCATCCATTGCCAAAGGGTGGCCTTGTCTTGGTGTTCATTTGGTGCATAGATTGCACATATTTCAAACTTATCACTGTGTTTTGTGATTTCTATCCATAGGCATCTGTTACAAGGGAACAACCATGGTTGGTAATATATTTACTCCCGTTATCATTCACAAGGACCACAATTCCTCTTCTTCTTATTTCTCATGGTCAGTGTGGAAGATTTTAGACTCCCTCCAAATGAACTTTAGATTATTAATTAAATGGAAACCAACAATCTGGACTTCTTGAAGAAGTAAGAAATCCGTATTTTATTCTTGTTACAAAAATTCCTTTATAGCATATTTTCTATCCAAGGACTCTAGATCCCTAATATTCCAACTAACACAATTGATCGTATTTAACTTTTAGGGGTGAGTTTGACTTCCCATTTCTGCACAAATTATCAATACATTCAGGGAGCTTGTCTCCTGTACCTTTTTTACCATCTTTGACTGCACTATTGGTTCTACTCATTATTTTTGTCTTCCTTATAACCCTTCCTGAAATGCTTCTTTTGATCTTACCCCTTTCTTCATTTTCAAGGGCATGGATAAGGCTATTAAGACACGCAACATCTATCATCCTCTTATTGTCCTTGTTGTTTGTTAGCCCACCTTCAGTATCCTTTGGGTATGTTGAATCAGTTTGATCTGATAGAAGGGCAAAATCCTTATAGCTCTCTTCATTAATGACAGTCAAAAGGGGGGAGGGGGATTACCATCATCATTTTGAGAAGAGTTATTTTTATCATTTTTAATTATAGGATCTTGCTTAGTAATAATGTCCTCCTCATCTTTATGGTTTGGCTCCTTTATATCTTTATTTAGCGTTGTCTCATACTTATCCAGTGTGGTATAGCATCTGGAGAATCAGGGAAAGATTTAACAATTCTTTGTCTAAGTTTGTTCAGTTCCTTAAGTTTTTCAAGAACAAGCATTTGAGCATTCATCCTCCTTGAAGCATCTAGTTTGTTGTCTATCTTATGATTATCCATCTTATTATGTTCCTTCTTAGTATTATCAATCTTTTAAAATAATGGTAGTTTCCATCCCACCTTCCTTGTGACTAAGTTTTCCCAATTTGTCTTTTGAGGGCGACCTCACAAGAGTAGACCGCTCCAACTTTCTGGTGCTAGAGGGAACATTATTTTTTTCATCTGATTCCCCTATTAGCATCTCTCCTTGGGAGTGCCCTGGAGAGCCATCCTTGGGAGGTACATTGGGCTCAGTCATATTGAAGGTAGCATTGGGGTGACAACTATTGTTATTTTTTCTATAAAGGAATTTTAGGGCAATCTCTTTTATGATGGCCATCAGATTTACATAGGAAGCAAGAGTTAAGGCCTCCAAGAGCCTCTATTTCACGTTTATAGACTTGTTCATTTAATGGAAATTCTAGGGCATCCGGGATTTGCACCCCTTCAAGAAAAAAAAACAGAATTTTGGATTGAGATGAGGTAAGGTTGACCTGCTGTCTTCAACCTTTAGGGTTTTCTCGATTAGTTTTAACAATTGGGGAGGAAATCTCCAGCACTGTTCTGAAACATTTTTCACATTTATCCATCTCAGAGTAGAACACTAATAATTTCTTTTTGAGAAACATTGAGGGCCCAAGCTATGGCCTTAAACATAGATTTTCCAACATTCTAGTATTTTTTCTCCAATATTCTTTCTTGCATCTTATAATTTATTAGAAAGGTAACAAATTCGCCCTTTTGGATCATTTTGCAAAAGGAAATGTAGATCCCTAGCTTTTAACCCCACACCAATTTAAGCTAGTTGTTAAAAAAAATTCTTGGTAGGGAGATTATTACTCCCCAAACAAGTGGAACAAACAGCCACATTTTTAGTTTGAATTCTTCTTTCTTAACAGTCGCTACCATTTCTTCATTAGGGTTTAGTTTCAAAATCTTGGGCAGAAGAGAGTACTTACTGTTGGATCCACAAAATACGCATCTTTATATGAGTGTTTTATTGCTTTAATGTGTATTTTGTTGTTCTAGGGTTTGCAAAATTTTAATAGAATTAGCCGTTGTGCCCTAGATCAGTTCCTGCATTTTAATTTTCTGTTGACTTGTTCAATGAGTTTCATGTTTTAAGTCACTCTGTTCATGTCTCCCTAGTCGTAGGTTTTACCATCCCCTTTTATTGTTACTGGTTTCGCTGGTAGGCTCCATGGTTTCCCTCGTTATAAATCTTTTTCTAAGGGTCTGGAAGTACCTTGGTCGTATGTTCTTCATTGTCCTAAGTCCTAATGAACGACCCCTTTTAAGTCATGTTGTTATGCACGTGCTGTTAATGGTCCCTTAAGTGTCTCCGCGACTTTGTAATCGTCTTGTGATGCTAACATTTAGTGTTACGAAGTTGCGAATGATTGCTAATAGTTAAGGAAAATGTCTCTTTGCAGGTTCACAGTTGTTTGTGATAACTGCTTAGTAACCTTGCGAGGTTGCAAAGGATCCTATGAATGTAACATCAAAGTGTTGTCGCAACTTTGCAACGGTTAAAATCGCCGACTTTTAGAGGTTGCAAAGCTGCGAGTGAACAGTAAATGATCAAATAAAATGGCTTCGGCAGCTTTGCAGCTTGAAAAAAACAACTAATGATTTGGTTGTGGAGTGGCAAAGAAGTGCCACATGTCAGGTTTGGCCCCATAGGAAGAAATGAATGGCTCCTGCATCTTCGCGAGGAAGAATGCTGTCAGTTAATGTCAGGTGTGAGGCCGCGAATGACCACCATGTGTTTGAAAATGAAGAAAGAGATTGATAGGTAAATGTATAAAATGTTGCTTGTTGTAGCGTCACAACTGTTTATAATAGTTGTTATTTTAGATTGCAAAGCTGTGGGGATGTATTTGAAGAGCTAAAAGAAATGTTTCGCTACTTCATAGTAGTTAAAAGTAATAGTTAAACTGACCTGGGAAGTTCTGATGAGGTCATGTGGAGGTTACAAAAATGGTTTTGGCTGCTTTGTTGTGGTTAATGAAGAAAACCTTGACAACTTGTGAAGCTGAGACGGATTAAAAAGATGCTAAGTAAATGGTTGCTCGCAGCCAGTTATGTTGGTCCTCAATTTGGTCTGCGATGCTGCAAAAAGTTGACATGTGTCTCGGTGATGGATGAAGATGACAGGTGTCATGCATTTGCATGATCGCAGGGGGTCGATGACTATGTCAAATGTCTTTGCAGATCTGTGTGGCTGTGACATGTGTACCATGAGACAATAAAAGATGAGGATGACATATGTCACAATATTGCTCCTCCGCTAGATTAAAAAGTGAACATGCTGAAACCCTGCGAGGTGGCATGATGTTAACACGTTTCATTGAAGTTTGATCTCGCAACTTCATAAGATAAAGATGTAGTTGAAGGTTTGAGAATGACTGTTGAAAGTAACATAAATTGTTGCTCGCTGCTTCGCAGTAGTTAAGTCTAACTCTCCACACCACTTGCGAAGATGCAAGGGTTTGACACGTGTCCAAGAGTGTTAGTAAAGGAAAAAGGATTGTGTGATCATGCGGCCAAGTAAAGGCATGTGCAATTGTATGGGGTTTGACAAATGATGGCATGCCATGTGGAGCTTATTTGGCCTATGTCTACAGATGTGTACAAGTTGAGATTTTTCGACTGCGCCATGCTTGCTGACCTGGAAGAAATCGACAACCCCACATTCAAAACTGATAAAAGGTGCATGACTAGTTGAGATTGGTGATTGATTCATGCAAATTAAATTTGAAAAGATGGCTGTGTTTATTGCAAGATTGTTGAAATAAATAGGGGGATGCAACTGTTAATCATCACAATTGTAATCATAGTTGCTAAAGATTGAGCTTTGTGCGCATGAGTGAGTTGCAAAGACATCCAGACACTGTGAAGTTGCAAAAAGAGCATAAAAACCAGTAAGTTTTTTTTCTTTTGACCTGGTAATTTGGGAAGCAAATTTGTGTTTAAAAGGGGTAGCTTGTGTTTTGAGAATTTTCAATTGCATCCTTTACTGTCTGTAAGTTGTTCTTTGGGTGAAGGTGAGTGGGGAGGGGTCATCTGGGTTTGGGTTTGGTAAAAAGGGGCAAGATAGGCCGTATTATCAAGTTTTTTTACAATTGTTACCAGGATCCCCTAATGCCCAGGCAACTAGGGAAACCCAATGGGTAGATAACAGTCATGCATGTAGAAACCCTAACATACCTTCATCAGGCTGGGCTTTGTTTCAGTATTTTTATCAGAGAAGGGTTAAGCTGTCACCAATGTGCAACCCTTGGGACTTAAATATAACTAAATTAATTGTCACAAATGTATTTATGGATGTAGAATTCTTCAGGGAATTAGCAAAGAGGTATTGTTCAACAACAAGGGCAATAAGAGGGCTAGGAAATAGGGCCATTGTGACAATTAATAGACAAAGCATTACTGAAGCCTTTGGGATTACTGGGGCTACTTGCACAGATATTGATTTTGAGAAGGAAAAGAGGATGTACAAAGCTCACAAGACTGCCTTGAGGAAAACAAATGTATCGAAGCATATGCAAAAAGGGGCTAATAGAAATCCCATTCCTATCTATTCCTGGCCATGTTCAAGAACATTTCGACCTTAAGGATTTCCAGTTCTATTTTATATACACCGTTCATGGATTGTGTCATGTCTTGGGGAAGGATGTCAATGATAAGGTGCCAATTGAATGACCATACATAATCCAGAAGTAAATATTGATTATGATTATGTAGGATATTTGGTGAATTCTCTGCATGAAGGGTTAATGGCCATTCAACAAAATCCTGGAAAAACTGATTTCAAGCATTCCTCTTTCCTGTGCCATTTGATTTTGTAGTACAATATTGATTAAGAGGATAAAAAACTGAGGATTTACAAGTTTGATGATAATGGAGAGAGGTTGCCAATCCAGTATTGGACAAGAGCCTGGGATATGAATCATCCGGCTCCAAATTTTGTTTATTTTGAGAACTAGATTGTTTTACCTATTCTAAAGTTACTTGGAAAGATAGATTTTAGCAGGTTGTCCCCACAAATAATTAAGATTCTAAGGCCAAAAGCAAAAATAAAGGAAGGACCTTATGAACACAACTGGGGTGACTTATTATTTTGACGAGGTAACAATAATAAGAGTTTATGGGTGCCCACAACCCCCACATATGTTGCCATTGTTCGTCCCAAACAGGATTGCAGCTATATAACTGTTCTGGCAGCTTCTTTTGGTTGAAAATGAGTATTTACAAGGAAAGAAGAGGGGCACTCTCTTGCCCAGACATATCCATATAGGTGAGAATTCACCTTTGAAAAGAAGGCACTGGATGCCTTAAATCTCTTCCTCCGGCAGTATAAGATGGAAACTGGCCCAATGAGGTTTTGTGATCCTGAGGGTTTCATAAAGGATGCAATGCTCAAATTATTGACCAAAATGGACATCCCCCCTCATCAGGGATTTCATGAAGAAGATATCATTAGGAATTTTATATATAAATCAGAAGTGCAAACAATTAGGCAAAATTGGATAATTTTTATTGCTGTGGAAAATAGATTGATTGAGATTTATAATACTTTCCCTGGTTTCTATCCAAATCTTCCTTCATTGTTGAGGATTTAGGCTATATGATGAACAAGTATGATGATTTGATAGGAAAAATGTCTATGGAAGAGAAACTTGCATCATCAGTTCCCCCAAAGAAACATAAGACAAAGGGGATTGTTATCCAAGATCAAGAATAGGAAGATGAGTCTCCTTCTACAAGTGCAACCAGTCCAACTAGGGAAGGCCCCCCATAGAAAAGGCAGAGAGTTGAATCCTCATAGGATTATTTTGCATATGAGGACATTGGACAGAGTGGTGATTATGAGGTTGATCAACCCACTAGAGATTAAGAGAGAAATATGATCAGGGGCCTAGTGATGGAATGGAACTTTATAAAGATAAGCCTGTGGGTAAAATGATTGATGAAAGGGAAATTGCAGCTCAAGTATTCCTTAAGGATGACAAATTTATTGATTCTGAAAAGTTCAAAAGTTTTTGGATTAAATTGGAAAGAAGAGAGCTCAAGAGGATGATGGAACAAGAAGTACAGAGTAGAGACTCTGATCAGCAGCATCAGGCTACCCTTGCCACCTTATAATCCTATGATCCGAGGTCAGTACAATTAATAGTTGAAGAAGCTAGAAAACTAGTTATTGATGGTGGTATGCTTCTGCTTCCTGGATGAGATTTTCAGTCTTCATTCATTATTGATCAGATAGGAAACCAATAGGATCCTATGTTTTCTAGTGAGTTTAAATTTGGTGAGTTTTTAAGAGGATCAGGATTTGACCCTAGGTCAAAAACTTTGGCTATTTGGGCATTAGCCCCTTCCACTCAGAAACCCCATGTCATTGATATCGGTTAAGAAAGAAGAGGTGACTCAATATTTAAAACTGTGAAGAATACATATGCTGTTGAGATTGCAAGCATGATGGCACATGTTGCACTCATGAATCAGGCAGAAGGAGATGTATGTCGACATCATGACCATGTCTAAAAAGTCTGATAAGTTGTATATAGAAAATGCAGAGTTGAAGGAGATCATAAAGCAATATGAATCATAAGTGCTCAGACTTCCTGCAGCAGAAGGGACCATAGATCAGTCAACATCAAAACAATCAATTGTCTCTCAAGACACAATAAAGCAATTGAATGAATATGTTGGGAGAATTAATGATTTGGAAGATGTATTGAAGGAAAGTGTAAATGCCTTGATGCAGGTTTTGTAGCACAGGGTGGAGAAGATTAAGATTAAAGCTGAGGTTGTCCACCCTTTCTATTTTACATTTATTCAAACTGAGAAGATTTGCATTGACTATGTTGCTCTCTTGAAACCACTTTACAATAAATGGTTTGCCAGAGCTATGTTAACAGGATAGTTGGACATTGTAGCAGTTTACAGGGATGGTCTGCCCCCTTCTATCATGGAAACCAAGGGTAAAATCAGTAGAGTAAATAAACTACTGCCATTCTTTGAGGGAAAGGAACAATTGATAAAGGGTAAAGTGCAATCATTTTTGAGTTTAGAACACCACATTGTTCCCCACATCCTGGAGAAGGATAGAAATTTAAAGAGTGTAGATATATGGATGGAAGAATTTGGTTTTATTTGCCCAACTGTTGAAACAATACTGATTGCTAATAAGGAGATTGATATCCATGAGTTTAATGAGATTGTTTATATGATGTTCAAGTTTGAAAGTGGTTTTGCAAAATTTATCTCTGACTCTCATGCAATAAGTGATGCTAAGTGGAAAGAGGCCATCACATAGGCAGAGGACATGAAGAAATATAATTGGCCAACAGACAAAGAGGTGGGGAGGATAGAGACCTTCGCCAAGAAGAAAGGAAAACAAGCCAAGGAAGAAGAGGAATAGACAGGATGGTCCCGCAATTTTGTTTTTTGTTTTTTGCAGGGTTTGTTACTCATGATGATAGGGCCATCAACAGACTTTGGAGCAGTTATTTAGTTACCTGAATGGACATCTTGCCCGACTCATTTTGCCATGGATGTACCACATAGCGAGGATTGAAGCTAATAACTTATTTGAAGATGGCATGCTATGACTAGTGCCCTATATCCTTTAGCTGCCTTTCTGTTTGTTCTTCTTGAGATTCTCCAATCTTGATGTTCTGGAGGAGTAGAATACTTGATCCTTGATTTTGTCGGAAATGGTAGTTGTAACAGCAAGTGATGTCTCTTAAGCTTTCTTGCTTTGTTGAGAACAGTTAGGATTAGAATATCTTCTTGTGATCTGATTTTGTAAATGATCTGAAGCTTGTTGCATCCCTTGTTCTATAAAAGGGATACTGGGATCATATGTTATTGCTGTTGAGAATATTATCTGTAAGAGCATAATAGATATAGTGTTTAGGTCTATAAGTTGCATAGGAAGATACTATAAGATGTTTGAAGTTATATGATATAATGGAGGTGATGGCATTTCAAGATGTTATAAGTTGTATTATTAGAATATTGTAATTTTTCTTTAATGGTCATCTTAGGTAGTCTTTCGTTTATTAGGTAGTTTCTATTTTCATCTTTAGTTCACGATTGTTTATTTTAGAAACATCCTCTTTGTAATCTGTATAAGGAGCTTTCATCTTCTTTGTTTAATACAACATCAATTTACCATAACAATATTGTTGTCTTTATTCTGTGGAAACATTTCAATATGAATAGAACATGAAGCATATTTCTGATTCATCTATTTGAGTTGTGGATGTGTGTTATCATTTCACGCTTCCTTTCAAGGAAGGAATTAAACTGCTTAAAATGATAACTGTGAATGTTTTTATTCAGTGTGAATGTGATGATAATTCATCTTGTAGATTTATACAAATGCAAGGCATTATTGATTAAGACACTGCTCTAGGGTGTGAGGTATATTTGAAGGGCAAAATCTAAAATCAAACCATTTTACTTTCATGTCTTTAGAAGTAGTTTTAGTTTAGTTTCATTCTCATCAGTATTTGAAGCTACAATGGGATAATGCATAAGAATGGTAAAGTACAAACACCCATTATCTAGAAATCTGAGAATTATCCAGAGTCAGAGGTCTGGACTAGTTGTCAAGAGTACACTTGTTATTGTATACAGATCTGAGAAATGGAAATACCCTCCTGAGTTAGTGGAGCTCTTAGTTAAGAAGGCTCACATAACCTTGTTGATGTTACATTTTCTTGTCTGCAATTGAGTATAAAGTTTAGGATCTTTTGAGTACTCTTAGGATTGGAGGTAGCAATAAAAATCACTAACACTTACCTTCCTTTGTTTGGGGGTTGATGTTTCCTCCTCCTTGACCTCCAATTGCCCTTGCACCATCTCCTCTGATTCCCACATCAAAACTTGCTTCTTTTGGCATTTCCTCTGGTTATTCAGATTGAAGTGCTTCCTTAAAGGTTTTACCAGTTTGGCCTTCTTCATTACCTTTTAATTTCTGCATCACATTTAGGGTTTTCTGCTGCCTTCTCAACACCCAAGGCATAACTATCCATATGACTATGCAGGAGGATAGACCATTTGTGCAAGATTTCACTCATGCAAGGGATGGGGGTTTATAGTCAAACGAAAATAAATTGCAAGAGTCAAACAAGGACACACTGTTAAAGTATTGTTTGTTCGTGTTTAATAAACGATGAGACAATCATATATATATATATATATATATATTCAATGGAATACTGCAAATGTTATTGAATCGAATAAACTATGGTTATCGGCCTATATACTAAGGATGTCACAATACTATCGTGACTGCATATACGAACAGTCACGATACTATCGGACTGTTAGTATATGAGAGTCACAATAGTATCGTGACTGTCCGCTTATGTTATACGATAAACATAGTTATATATATTATGTTAAAAGATTATTGTGACTGTCGGTTTAATACGATTTGTCTACTGTGCATTAAAACGATAATCTTAGTTAATGTATATGAACAGTCATGACTTCTTATATTATATTATATGATAAGTCATGTCTCTTCATAATTGCATTCTTCAGATTCAATATATATAGTCATTGTATTTTTTTGTAGAATCAATCAATAACCAAGGCAATTGTATTCTACTGCATATTTTCAGAGTATATATCTTATCTCCTGATTTATATTCCTTAACATGGTATCAGAGCCAAGTTCAAATTCGGGAGAAAATAATTGATTTTGTTTGCGTCTGTGGTGATCATTTCTGAGATTGCTCAGAGCTTGCGAAATCTGCAGATGCCTCACAACAAACCGGAAATGTGCCGGATTACAATGTGCCAAACAAACATGCAAACCCCACACTCCAATACGACTCGTGGATTGTTTTGCCATGATCACTGTGCAGGTCGTCAGATCTCTGAGAAAATGTGATCACTGGTTGTGGAGTGGACCGGTCTGCTGGTTAACGGGGGCTGGGGATGAATGTGGTAACCATATGGAGTAGCCGCTGTCTGTGGGTTGACTGCTCCAAAACAACATGGGTTGTCTGTGGTCTGAGAGATAGCAGGAGTCTTGATGTGGTGGTTGCAAATATGGAAACACCGAAATGCAGAGATCACATGTTCTTCAGTAGGAGTCGGGTCTGAAATCGATTCCCTCAAGCTCTGTCGAATCTCAAGAAATGTTGGTGATGGTGATGGGAAGCATACAAGAGTGACCCTTTGATGCCGGTTAGAGAAAACGCTGCTTGGTAAAGGATTTCTTGCCACTGTTGGGAATAAACATATACCACCTTGCCAATAAAGTCGCCTCCACACAAAACTACATGCGCCGTTTTTTTGTTGGAAAACTCTCTAATGATCACCGATGTGAGGTGTCGTGATTTGGAGTTGTTGTTGGCTTGCACTGGATCAAATAACCTCACTCAAGTAAACCGTCGATCAAAAAAAAAAATCTCATGCTCGTTGCTAAAAGTGATTCCGCAGGAAGGGTGGAGATGTATGTGGCCTGTATTTCACTGTGAAAGAAAATGGAAATATTGGTCTTTCTGCTTTCAGTGTGTTCGAATATGCCGATCACAAGAAAGTAGAGTCGAAGATGTGGGTACTCAAACTGTCTATGGTTTCTGTGAACTGTTGACTGGTGCCATGCGTGATAGCTACATCGAGAAAGGAAAGGCATGAGCAGACAGGCTGGTAGAAACAGATGTGAAGCCCATGTATGGTGGTCGGCCCTTCGAGTGCCCGCATCAATTATGAAGCCACCTAGATCGTTGGTGAGTGCTTTTCTCAGAAGCCGAGTATCTGGACACTATGCCGCCAACATGTTTATGTCAAAAATTCTAAGTAGAGATAGGAACGATGAAGTCTTAGCACTCTATTCAAAACCTTGACATAGTAATCATTGTGCACTAACCATATAATTGAGGGTAAAGGTGGGTATAAAAGGTATGCCTTGTTACATTTCATAAATGTGTTATCATTAATAATTATTTGGTAGTTATATTATATGAGATAGTATAACCAAAAGTATACGGTGATTATATATGTATATAAAATAATAGTATCTAAAATCATAGATTAAAGATATATACTTAGAAGATTGAATATATATATATATATATATATATATATTCAAGGTATATATTAAAATTAGAACTTTATCTATGTTACATTGAAATGATCTTATATCATTATGCAAAATTATCCTTGACTATTATGGTAGTCTCCCTCTTATTTGTATTTCTATAACATACTATAAGAGCTATTTTGCCTTGATTTTTTTCCGAGGATGTTCTTGCAGGAAAAGTAGGATTGATATCAGATTGAGAGGGAGTTTTCAGAAGAGGTAACTATTGGTGACAACTCTTCTTATCCGGTAAAAGGAATTGGGACCTGGTTGATAAAGATAAGAGATGGAGTAACCCTTCAGTTGAAAGAAGTTTTGTATGTGCTAGGAATAAAAAGGAATTTAATCTCTATTTCTGGACTAGCTGATCAAAGATACAGGATAATGAGATTTGGCACAAAAGACTAGGTCACATTAGATATAGTGCCCTTCCAACACTACTTAAGATCACCTCTGGCATACCTTCTCTGAAATTTGAACACTCTAACATTTGTAAGGGATGTGTGTTAGGAAGAACATTAAAGGATCTTTTCCCACAAGAGGACATAAGTCAAATAACATTCTAGAACTCATCCATACTGATGTGTGCGTACCTATGTCTACCCCTTCCTTCTCTGGTGCTCTATATTATTTAATCCTTGTGGATGACTATTCAAGGAAAACATGGATATATTTTTTTAAACTTAAAGAGTCAATTGAGGTTCTAGCCAAATTTCAAGAACTCAAAGCACTAGTAAGAAAATTAAAATTCTTAGATCAGACAATGGTGGGGAATTCACCTTTGATAACTTCAAAAACTATTATAAATCTGTTGGGATTAAGAGGGAGTATACTGTAGCTTATAATCCTCAACAAAATGGAGTAGCAGAAAGGGAGAATAGGACCATCATTGAAGTAGCAAAGGCCATGATGCATGATCAAAATATTCACATATCATATTGGATAGAAGCCGCTAACACTGCAAGTTATATTCAAAACAGATGTCCTCATGCTATACTAGAAAACACCACACCAGAAGAAGTATTCACAGGAGTTAAACTTGACTTAAGTCACTTAAGGGTGTTTGGCTGTCCTGTGTATATACTCGTACCAAAAGAGAAAAGGTCTAAATTAGAACCTTTTGGCAAGAGAGGTATTTTCTAAGGCCACAGTAAGGACTCTAAAGGATATCGAATCCTTATACCTGGTCAGAAATCAGTAGAAATAAGCAGAGACGTTAAATTTGAAGAAAACTTCTTATCTACAGATAATGAAGATAACATCTCTATAGATTTTGATAGAGATCTCTCACTTGAGAAAGAGAGGGAGGATAACAATTCAAACATGAATTCAGCACCTATAAATAATGAAGAAGCAATCCCTGATTCTAGTTCTCTATGTCGATGACTTACTCATTACAGGAGAAGACTATCTGATTAATAAATGTAAAAAGGATCTAGTAGCTGAATTTGACATGAAGGATATGGGCCTTCTTCACTAGTTCTTAGGTCTTGAAGTTATTCAAAAGAAAGATGACATTCTCCTAAATCAAAAGAAATACATTTCTGACATTCTGAACAGATTTGGTATAACAGATTGTAAACCTTTAGCTACACCCATGGAGACAAACCTTCACATGTTGGAGAATGAAGCCTTAGATGAAAAGGAGTTTCATCTATCATCTTGTATGTTATTGCATTCTTCTCCTTGAGAGAGAAGTCTAAGGTGATTCCTCATATCAAGGTGATATGTAAAATTGGGTATCACATGTCAGGTGATTCCTCATATCACATGTTAGGTGATATTGAAAATTGGGTATCACATGTTAGGTGATTCCTCATATCACATGTTAGGCTTGGTATCACATGTTAGGTGATACTTCATATCTCGAATTATGTAATATATGATTTCTTAGTATCCATATGAATCATATTAGGATCGTTCTGAACTTAGTATTACATATTGATTAAACCCTATGAAACATATCACATAGTGACATGTCTCTACGTAAACTTAGTATCCACTATCGGTCAAAACACATAGAGATCCCATATCACTATGTGAGAGATATGGTAGACAGGAAGATCATTAAACCGGTCTATATCAATACTGAAGAACAAAATGCAGATATCTTTACTAAACCTCTTGCAAAAGTAAAGACAGATTTCTTCAGAAGGAAAATTGGTTTGATCAAAATCTGAATGTAATGTACATTTTTTATTCTTGAATAAAATATTGAAATATTTCAAAATTGTGAAGATGACGATCTTCTGTGTATATAGGTTACTATGTCAAGGTGACGATCTTGACAATAGTAACTAGGCTTCAAGATCGACTCCCGTAAGGGTTTGTCCCGGATAGGACTGGACATCTTGTTGCTTATATTATTACTTGTTGGGTAATAAAGTTCAAGATCGCCTCCCGTAAGGGTTTGTCCTGGATAGGACCGGACATCTTGTTACTTGTTGGGTAATAAAGTTGTTAGGATCGACTCCCGAAAGGGTTTGTCCCGGATAGGACCGGACATCTTAACATTTACATTATTACTATGTAATAACTCATCATGATAGACACCTTTTAAGTGTCTTGGATTGGGCCAGACATCATGATATGAAAAGCTCTACAAATTCTATTAAACCCTCTCTCAAGAGGGAGTGTTAAAGTATTGTTCGTTCGTGTTTAATAAACCATGAGACAATCATATATATATATATATATATATTCAATGGAATACTGCAAATGTTATTGAATCGAATAAACTATGGTTATTGGCCTGTATACTAAGGATGTCACAATACTATCGTGACTGCATATACGAACAGTCACGATACTATCGGACTGTTAGTATATGATAGTCACGATAGTATCGTGACTATTCGCTTATGTTATACGATAAACATAGTTATATATATTATGTTAAAAGATTATTGTGACTGTCGGTTTAATACGATTTGTCTACTGTGCATTAAAACGATAATCTTAGTTAATGTATATGAACAGTCATGACTTCTTATATTATATTATATGATAAGTCATGTCTCTTCATAATTGCATTCTTCAGATTCAATAGATATAGTCATTGTATTTTTTTGTAGAATCAATCAATAACCAAGGCAATTGTATTCTACTGCATATTTTCAGAGTATATATCTTATCTCCTGATTTATATTCCTTAACACACACAACCTGAAAAAAGCACAAGATCGACGACGTGGAAGATAGAAAAAGAGCACAAATAACAAGGAGAGCCTTATAGAGGGGACACTTCCTCTATTGTAGGCCAAGTCCTTTATATAGTTGCAGAGCATTGCTTCTCCTTTCATCCATGTCATTTTGCCTTAAGTTGGTTACACATTGTACTGTTTTCATGGAACTATGTGCTGTGAAATATAATTTGACCCCACTTTGCGATAGTGCAGTGGGATATTTTTTAATTTATTGTGGAATTTTATAGGTTGTTTTGTTCTATGGGTGCTTAAGTTTGTTTAAATGGAAGTTAAACCTACCACTTCAGTTATTAATGCTGAAGCAGATGATATTGTAGTGGCTCATGATGCCTTTGCAAAGAAACTTGGGAATTCATTCCAAATGTATTTTACAAACTATGGGCCGTGAAATTCATTTGGATTTTGTTCTTTCAGTTCCATAATTTGATAATGCTGCAAGTGATAAGAACAATTCCCCCTTATAGGATATATTGAAAGAAGAATCTCATTTGAAAGCACACGTAAAAGATGGGTAAATAGTCCTTGGGTCCCTCATGGGATTAAACTAGATCCAAAACTCAACCAAGGACTTTTTTTCCTTTTCTGCTCTTATGAAGCCAAACATGTGAATTTTATCCTAGACATGGCACTTGCCATGACCAAACTTGTTATTGATTTTCTCCCTTGGAAATTTTTTGTGTCCTACCTCTGAAAAACCCTAAACAATATTCTTAACTCCTGAAAATTAGAAACCCTAAACAATATTTTTAACTCCCAGAAATAGAAAACCCTAAAACAGAAACTCGTTTTGCCATTATGATTAAGAATCTTGTTTTGTTTCAGATGACTCTCATGACATTTTATGATTAGCAATGGGTACTCGAAAACATGAGTACTTGGTTTCTGTGGCCTGATACGGGCTCCATCAATCAAAATATCTCTTGCTGCATTCCCTCACCCAATGCTCGCTCACTCTTGTTGCCGCCATTTTTCAACTCCTAGCTTTCTTTGATGAGCTCTACTTGGACGAGAATTGGTGATACCAAAAGAAGAAACAATTAAATAATTAATATCATAAAATAGTTTCAAGATTTTAACCATGGCAGAAAAAATGGTTTGGGGAAAAATCGGCAAACCAAAAATATTGAATTTTTTTAAAAAATAAAATAAAATTTTTTGGCAAAAAACCAGGAAAAAATCAGATTGAAATAATTGTAGAAAAAGATACAAAACCTACCTTTTAAAAAAAATTTAAGGGCATTTCCGTAGCATTGAGACATAGAGAGAATAAAATAGAGAGATCAACCCATGAATTGTCAAAAATAAATTCTTGTTGTTCATATTCATGTTGATGGTTTCATTGCATTGCACAAACTGTAATGTCCTCTTTTTGAAATAGGATTTAACAATAATTATTAATAATAAAATTAAAATATTAAAATGATAATAAAATATAATATAAGTACAAGCTAATTAAGTTTAATGAAAGGTCAAGAGGCATGCAATGAAGAGTTGACTCTGTCAAACATGAGATATAAAAGGGAGAAGAATACATTTAAAAGAGGATATGGAGGAAGTAAGAAGGAACGGAACATATGAATTAAGGAAGGATTAATGGAAGAAGAAAGGAATGGGAAGAAAATAACGAAGTAACTCTTTCAAAGGGCAGCAATGATGAAGGGTTGTGACTTTTCAAAGGGTGGTAATTATGAAAGGTTGTGACACTTTCAAAGGGCAGAAATGCTGAAGGGTTGACTCTTTCAAAGGGTGGTAATTGTGAAAGGTTGGACCATTGGAAATGGCAGACGTGATGAAGAGTTGTGACTCTCTCTCACAGTGGAAGAGGTGTAAATCAAGTGTATATTTTTTTTGTTGTTGCTGTTGCATGTCCACTTCAGTGTATCAAGAAGTTATTCAATGCAGAAATCTATAATATTTGTCTAAAGTTGTTAAAGGAGCATATAATAGAGTTGATTGTGGCCATAGTAAGGATTTTGATGCTATTGTAGTTGGTAATGATGAAATCGTTGCAAGCTGTCATAACATTGTTTTGAAGTGTAAGGATCCCATTGCACATGCTGAAGCTACATTTATAATCAGATCATATAAATTCAAGGTAAATTCTTGGCTACAGAGAATAAGACTCTGCATGCTGAGGCACAATGCATAGTTATTTGAAAACAATTCAGAATTGATAATGAGTTTTCTCATATCCAAGTTGCAGACATCTTTGCATCAAGTGGAGAACAAGAAAGTATTAGTCACCTCTGAACTTATGTTTACAGGGTAAAGACGTGCATATAGGAAGATTGTCCACTAAGGCAAACACGATCAATAAATAACATCACATTTAAGGTCATAGATGTGTGTCATGTTTCAAACTCTCGCCCTAATATGTGGAAATCTCCCTTTTGCTCTGACTCAAAGAGATGTCCATAACAACAGCAAATGAGTGGGCCAACCAAATCAGTTCTTTGCGAATACAAGTGATGCCAAAGTAGAAATCAATTTTTCACATTGATGACATTTTGTTCTTCCTCTCTAAGGATGAGGTAAAACTTATGGACCTTGCTAGTTTCCAACTCTTGGTTTTATTATTAAGGCTATTAAGAAGTACATGTTCACAAACCCAAAGAATATTGGACAATAAATTGTATTCTCACTTTAGATTATGGTGTCAAACTATGATATTATGACTATATTGTGTTGGAGTACGATATCACTGAGTGGGGGTGAATCAGTGATATAATCAATGTGTCAATTTTTAAATCAAACTTCTAGCAATAACTCAACTGGAATGAATGGAGATAACAATACAAATATGAAACATGCACAAGAAATGTAACACAAAATATGTCGTGAGTGGAAACCCTCTTGGGGAATAAAACCCCTTGAAATGCCTCACTGACTTATCTGGAAATATTCTTTTACAATGCCTCACTGGCTGTACAACTGTCTCACTGACCATGCTATCTCACTGATAGTCTTTTCTATGTCTCACTTACTTTTCTTTCTCATTACAATTTCTTTTCATACAAAGTCTGAAAATCTGATTTAGTATAGTTATTACAACCTAATACCATACAACATTAAACACAAATAAGGTTTTGGGTTGAACAGTGCATGATATGAGATTATGAACCCCTATGACCTCGATCAGGTATTTCTGATCAATGAACTGATTGTGCACAAATAATAAAATATGTTTCATGAAGATCCAAATGTCCTCTCTGTACTTCTAGACATTCTTCACTGCCATGTATATATAAAGTGTTTTGAAACTGATCAACTTCTCCATACAAAACTGATTTCCAGAACCGAATCAAATTGTCTGTTAATCCTTAATATGCTGATAAAGAACCATTTACCAATACAAGTATGTTTCTATTTTTTTTTTCTCATTAAGAAACATTTATGAATGTATATATATTTCTGATTTATCACATAATATTCATCATGATAATGAAAACTTAATCACTGTTCCTTGCTAATTATTTGGCACTGATCAAACTTATCTTTTGAAATAATATATTATCTTTGCAACTAAAAAATAATCAACTCTATATCAACATCTTAATCTCTGTTATTAAGCCTTTATCCAACTGACACTTCTTAATCAAAACTTGTCAAAGATACTCAAACATAATCAGTACTTGTTATTGCTATGCTTAGTTTGTCAAAGGCTCGAAGACAATAACCACAGTTCACAAACTCGGGTTAAGACCACAAAGATCACAAAAATATAGACCTTGGTTTAGAGTGACAATACATGCTTTGAAACAAACTCAGTGACCCATGACAAAGGATTAAGTAGAGTGTATGATCATACTCGAACTAGGGTTTAGACAGAGAATGTATATGCATTACAGTGTATAGAACTAGACAACTTACATGCCCAGATAATCTAAACCGACAAACCTTTGACTAGGGTTTGAATACAAATGATATGATCATGATAACCTTAACACAATGCAACCAAAATCAGAAAACAAAGAATGAATATGATATATCCTTTAACTCGGGTTTGAGAATGAACAAAATACCCATAAGATACACAAACATAGGAGCTTGTAACTCTGGTTCGAAAATGAAACTCTCAGCAAAGACATTAAACAAATGTATTAAGAGTAAGATAAGCTTATTAAGCAATTGACAAAGAATGATGCCATTGACCTAGATAGTTAACCATTGATGCAAAATAATCTAAACAAACCAAGACTTAGACATGTTAACTCTTTAACTAAACCGAATGAAGTCTCTTTTTAAAACAGAGACAAACTAAAACATAACTCACACAAACGATAAACAAAGATAAAATAGGATAACACTTGGATAACTTGATTCATAAAACCCTGTAATCCCTGCAAGCAAAATCTTCCAAAAACTGATCTTCCAAACTATCTTGCAAACTGCATTCTCAACTATTTTGCAACCGTAAACATCCCAACTTTCCTCTCCAAGCTGTGCCCTAGCTCCTTCAAGATAGGGTTTCAAATGAAACCCAAATGCTTACAAAATTATCATAATATCAAATATCACAAGTGAAGCTCATGTCACTGCTTTACATGCCGTGTATTAAGGCATGTCATATCAAACATTAAACTCATATAATGCTCCCTTCGAACCTTATCCAACAAGCAACACAACCTTAGCTGAAGTGCTAAGTGTTGTGTTGTTTTACAACACTAAATTTCATAGCATGGCCAATCCAAAGGCATGCTTAATTTTAATCTGTTTAAACATAATCACTTATCAAATGCGTAAGTCACCTCAGTGACTTGATCAAATACAAATATTGATACAAACCCATATACCATCAATTGACTTGGTGGTCAGCACCTCCTTGGAGATTTGTGACATGGCTTAACCGTCTCCTGTGGGCCGGGTTAAATCTGACGTTTGTATCGGGCATTGACAGTTTGAGCTTTTGGTGCAACGACAAATGATTCCAACAATTGGTATCAGAGCCTTGGGTCACGGGTTTGAGTCTCCCTTTGGTGGGTGTTGAAGGCTCAGTTGGTGCTGAGGGGGAGATTATTGACTTGGTGTTCAACACCTGCTTGGAGATTCGTGACATGGCTTAATCGCCTCCTATGGGTTGGGTTAAATTTGGCATTTGTATCGGGCATTGACAGTTTGAGCTTTTGGTGCAACGGCAAATGATTCCAACAATTGGTATCAGAGCCATGGGTCACGGGTTCGAGTCTCCCTTCAATGAGTGCTGAAGGCTTAGTCGGTGCTGAGGGGGAGATTGTTGACTTGGCGGTCAACACCTCCTTGGAGATTCGTGATATGGCTTAACCGCCTCCTGTTGGTTGGGTTAAATCTGACATTTGTATGGGGCATTGAAAGTTCGAGCTTTTGGTGCAATGACAAATGATTTCAACACCGTCTTCAATGATGCTACTTACATAATGATGTGCTATGTATGTTTATGATTTGTGATCAATAAAACTGTTAAAGGAATGACTTCGGAAACTGAAATTAAGACCTTTGAAAATGATGAACATCTGAAAGATGTTTCACTTTAACCCTGTCAAAGATGTATTCTGTGAAAGCTAAAAGTGTAAACTGTGCTGATCATTAATCCAACTGAATATATGCGAGGAATATAATAATCAACTGAATGCAGTAATGTGATATTCAATTGAATGCCCAACCAAACTGGTTTTTAACAATGAAATCTGAATGTAACTCTGATTTAAGAAAGCGTGATAATCTACTATATCAAATGATCAAATAACCCATGTATATTGAATGTAATCTGATTGAATCCATATGCTCAATTAGCATTTTAGTGCTTTTGGCATCAAGGACAACATGGAGAGGAGCAACATATTGACTGTGTGGCAAATACTTTAACAACTCTTCAAGGAAGTCATTGTAATGTCCCCACTTTCTGGTTCTCTTGTAGTGCAATTGGTGCTGGTTTTCTGGGTTGGTTGCAGCAGGATCAAAGGGGTATTTCAATGTTGTGAGTTTGTTCAGATGGGTATAATGAGCGTAACACCCTTTTCTAGAGCCTTTTCAAACACTTTCTCTTTTACTTTCTATTTTTTAGTAAGCTAGTGATGAGCATCGACAGAGTTAGATGCTATTTATAGTAATATCGCCGGATTTGGTTTTGATGCTTATCTTGGGATTTGATATAGTTTGGAGTTATTAAATTAAATAACGATAAGTTATTGATTTATAAAGTTAAATTAAATATTTAACTTTATCACTATTTTAATTTATTTTATAGGGGGCTTTGGAAAAGCTAAATATTTAAAATAAAGTGTATAGTTTCAAAGTGGTCTTTTATTTAAAACTTAAAAGCGACATGGGGGAAAAAATTAAATGAAAGCATTCATGGAAAAATCACAGAAAAGCATTCGCGGAAAAATAGTGAAAAACATTTGTGAAAAAATAGTGGAAAAACATTCAAAAAGACATTCCCAAAAAGGGGAAAAAGGCATTCCCGAAAGAATAGAGAAAAAGGAAAAGGTGCTTTTTCAAAAAAGCGGCTGAAAGCTATAAAAGGAGGACTGGGGCATCCATTTTGGGCTGTTGATGAATTGGATATTGTTTATGTTTTTGATTCTGAAGGAGTTGTTCTTGGTTTGTGAGGATGGAAACCCTTCAAGGAACATTCTCCACGTTGTTTGAAAGACACAATCTGGAGGATAACTGGGTGATTTCACACAGAGATCACAACTGAGCTTCAATGGTGTTGATATCTTTGCTTCTCTGAGCAGCAGAGTGATAGAGACCAATTGTGAGGGTTGATTGAGGAGATTTTGCAGATCTCATTACATATTTGTGGGTCTGATCATTGCTGACCATTCTCTCTAAGGCTGGCCATTCATCTTCAAGGAGATTTCAGAGGTTTATAACTAGTTTGTGGCGCCATTAGTCATCCTCCAGCTGTCCATCTTGGAGCTCTTCTTGGTGTAGGTGGTTAGGGTTCTGAAACCCTCATTTGCTGGTATTGCTGTTGATGTATGTTAATTTCATTTTCCAGCAACTAGGTATGTTAGATAGAAGATTTTAATTGGTTTTCACCATTTGGGTATTTCAAGTTTGATCCCTGCATTGTATTTCCAAGTTTATTGCATACTATAAAGTATAAACATTCTCAAAGTGGCGTCGGTGACAAACCCCTGCTCAATTAGGTAGTTGCATGGCCATTCTCTATTTATTATTGTACTGAATGAGTTGGAGCGGACATCCTTCACTCATGAAGTTGTTTATCTTTAAGAGCATTGCATTTGTGAGTTTCATATTATTGCACTGATTGAGTTGGAGCGGATATCCCCCACTCAACCAGTTTGTTATCTTTTAATGTATTTGCATATGTGAGTTTAATTAGCATGCATGCAATCTGAAGCTAACAATCAGCAATAGATATATCTTGTTTCGTTTATTTAAAAGGAAAAAAATCAGGGGTGGTCATTTACGGTCATGGTAGTATAGAGTTGAATATAACCAAGATATTGAAAGAAACATCATTAGTGCAGAATCTTCAATTCATAAGTTATATTAGAGTAACACAACAAAAGCTAACTGCAAGGAGGAACTAAGGATTACAAATCTCCGAAGGTTGATTTAAGATCCTTCATATTGGCAAAGAATTTAGTTCACAAGATTAAAACTGACATTGCTTTTAGGACAAGTAATCTTGGGTGGGGTAGATTGTAATGCCCCCTTTCGGAAATAGGATTTAATAATAAATAATAATAATAAAATTAAAATATAAAAAAGAATAATACAATATATTATAATAAAATATAATATAATTACATGTTAATTAAGTTTATTGAAAGGTATAGAGGCATGCAATGAGGAGTTGTGACTCCCTCAAACATGAGATATGAAAGGGAGAAGAGTTCATTTGATAGGGGATATGGAGGAAGGAAGAAAGAATGGAGCATAGAAATTAAGGAAGGATTAATGGAAGACGAAAGGAATGGGAAGAGAATAAGGAAGTGACTCTTTCAAAGGGCAGCAGTGATGAAGGGTTGTGACTCTTACAAATGGTGGTAATTATGAAAGGTTGAGACTCTCTTAAAGGGGAGAAGGTTTCATTTGAGGACATCCAAGGGAGATCAATTTGGGGAATAATTTATTATTCTCAAATTTGACAAGATATGTTTTTTTTTTGCGTTCATACAACAATCTTCAAGGCACATTCCACCAATGAACTCCACCAACCCATTCATACAGTTGGATACTTACTCAACCCTGGTTTTTCCTATTTGGATAGCTTCATAGATGTTAATGGAGAGGTTATGGAGGGCCTCATGACATGCATTGAGAGGATGGCACGCAAGATTGAAGATAGAGACCTCATTGTTGAAAAATTGTCGAATGACATGAGTGGTAGGGGAAGCGCACTACAAGAGTGGGCTAGTATTCACATATTTGCACCCTAATCTCCCTACCAAGAACCTATAAAAAAAGATTTTCAAGAGTTAATAATTAAACCATATTTTATCAATAGTTGTAAATTTGAGATTATTCAAGGAAGAACCACTTAGTCACTAAGCCCCCCAAAATGGAGTTTTGCTTGCATCTTATAAGTTACAAATCTCAAATTTACAACTATTGATAAAATATGGTTTAATTATTAACTCTTGAAAATCTTTTTTTATAGGTTCTTGGTAGGGAGATTAGGGTGCAAATATGCGAATACTAGCCCACCCTTGTAGTGCGCTTATCATGAGCACGATTGGAGTTGATTTGAGACCATTCACACAAAGAAGCAGAATAGATCAAGTCAAACACTCTTCAATGACTTTGTCTTTGTACAATACAATATTTGGCTTCACATAAGAATGCTAGAGGACAAATTAGAGGAAGTCTTTGCTTTGGATGATATTGATCCTTTTAGTGATTGCACGAGAGTGGATGAGGAGACCTAATTGTTTACTGTGGATGAGATTTGAGAGGAAACCAATGAAGGATATGGATTGCCATTGGATGACATTAATGAGGTAGAGGAGTCATTGCCATCTAGTAGAAGGATGGAGGTTGAGCTGGAGCCACAAACATAACCTTTTATGCCAAGCAAGGCGCTGCAGCAGAGTGCAAGGATTGACCTTTCCCTAAGTTTTCCCTAGATGAGGGAAGAGGAAGATGTTAAATATTGTAATATGTAATTTATGAATTATGATGATGATTTTCAAAGGCAATCATCTTAAATTCATAATAGTAGCCAGCTAACTATTGTAACACTATTTCGCAATGCAGTTTTGTACTAAATTTATATTTAAATGAATCAAATTTAATAGAAAACATGTTGGTACTCATTGGATATAATCTGTCATTTTAATTTTCCCCCCAAAAAATGTTTTGAAAGAAATCTAAGCAAGTTTTCAAGTTGGCAGAGTTTTGCTAAGTCACAAGTTCTGGGTTTGCTGAGTTTCCAGCTTGAACTATTGCATGCATCCTGGCCAAATCTTCTCATGTACTGGACTTTGAACTAGATATATACTGAATTTGGTTCCTGCCATGCCCTCTGATGAATGGGTAACTTAGCAAAATATTTGCTGGAAAAAGCTAATCGTGGGAGCATATTACTAACGTCATAACAGGGCTGGAAAGGTGCATAAAACACTTGGGTCCCGTTTGTTTGCTGGAATTAGACTGGAATTGGGTTTGTCAAATCCCGGAATTGACATTTTCGATGTTTGTGTTCAAAACATGAAACTGGAATAGGGATTTGTTAATTCCCATTTACCCCCAAAAACCAGCATTTGAATCTTCCATCTAAATAGGTGGAATTGGAAAATCAATTCCAATTCCACTTAAATGGGAATTGGGGGTAAAGCAAAATTTATAATATTTTGAAATCCATATGCAAACAACATTTTCCATCTTCTCATTATGAATTCCAGGTGAACCAAATGGTTCCAACCATATTCCAAAAACCATTTTCCAAATTTAAAACTTCCAGAATTGCCAAATATTGGAATTTGACAATTCCAGCGTTATTTAATTCCAGCAACCGAAGGGGAATGAATTTGTGCAGATCTTACAATAATACAGTTATTTTAAGCATAAGTAGGCTGTTAGCCAGATAGTATTATTTATATTTGATTTCTACAAGATGATAAGAGACATCTTTGACCACAATGTTGGTATTATGCTTTAACATGGCTGGCATATGACAGATGTTGGTTGATGATATTGGAGATGTTACTATCACCAATGATGGAGCAACCATTTTGAAGATGCTGGAGGTGGAGCATCCAGCTGCAAAGGTTGGGTCATTTGTTCTCTTGGTTTTTCTTATCGTCCCTTTGTTGTTCTTAATATCTATGCTATACACAACGCCAGTGGTAATGTTTGAAAAAATTATATTATTTTTTCAGTGCATTCAATGTATCATTGACAAGGTTGGTGTGTTGTTCATCTATCTATAGGTTTTGGTGGAACTTGCAGAATTGCAGGATCGAGAAGTTGGGGATGGCACAACATCAGTTGTTATTATTGCTGCAGAGTTGCTGAAGGTATGTTGCACAGATTATATGGGAATCTTTACTTTCCTTCTTAGGTTCTTATATCAAATTTCATAAAGGAATCTTTCTTACAGTCTGCTGCATGTGCCTATTTGATTTCTGTACTTACAGCGGGCAAATGACCTGGTTCGGAATAAAATCCATCCAACTTCTATCATCAGTGGATATAGGGTAACTTCAGCTATTTATCTTACTAAAAAAAAATGCATGCTTACAGAATTGTATTTATGGATTATAGAATAGGGGGATTTAATAAGCATAGTTTGTGAGAAGTAGAATCAGCTCTTTTGATATAATTTAGATGATTGTTTTACAATTCGAGCGTTTCCAGTTGCAAATCATATTGTGATCTTTATTTTGAACAGCTTGCAATGAGGGAAGCCTGCAAATACATTGATGATAAATTGGCTGTCAAGGTTAGTTATGCATCGATAGTGTTAAGGATGCTTCTAGAATTAATGCTTGCTTGATGTACATTCACATATGTTGTGTGTTTGGGTTTAATTGTTAATACCATATTTAGCTTTTTCATTGGGGTGTCACATTTTCAGCTTCTCAAATTTGTATTGACTTGATTATTGGAGGTGACCTCTTTTGTGTAGGAATAATGATAAGAATTTGAAATCTGGTCCATGATCTAGATTATTTTGATGAGATTGCTTTTGCTTTGATGTTTTAATGCTTAGTATGTGAATGAAGCCAACTTTGAGAAATTGACTGTCTCATAACAGGTTGAGAAGCTTGGCAAGGATTCCCTTATCAACTGTGCAAAGACTAGCATGTCTTCGAAAATTGTAGCTACTGACAACGACTTATTTTCAAAAATGGCAAGTCTTACTAGATCAATCCAGCAGATGAATTAAATGATGCGAGTTTTAATCATTATCGTGTGTTAAGTGTTAAAACTGTGGATGCAAGCAAAAATATGGTGCTATTTTTAACTTTGTACATGTTCTTGCCATTGAAATGTGCTTTTACTCATGAATTGTACAGATATATTATTTAATGATGGCTGAACATGTATATTAACTCTGTGCTTTCCCAAATAAAGACTTTTCTTGGGCCTTAAGAATTTCAAATATGGGAAGAGCTTGAGATACATGGTATTGCATTGTGTTGCCTGGTTAACATTGTTAAGAAGCAATTTATATATTTTTTAGGTTGTTTTCCTAAACCAGTGTAGACAGTCAACATAGAAGTGGAAAACTAAAGATGATTGATGAAATCCTGCAAGCACTATATTTAGCTTAATTAACATAAGATGAGGTTGATCAATTAATCACATAAGTATAAAAATGTTTATTTGAAGCAAGCTCCAAGACAATGTTTGAGTGGATTGAACTTCCATAATCCAATTCAGTGGAGCTGCAGTGTTGGTATGTCAAAAAACAGTCGTTATACATCATTACTCCCATTTAGAGTCTATAAATCTCAGATATTGAGGATCCTGCAAAGAAATGCTTAAAGCTAATTTTAAAGTCTTATTGTAATGTCCCCATTTTTTGTGAGCATCATAGTTTGTGGGATTAGTTTATTATTTAACCCTTGTAGGCTAATTAGATGGATGGAGGGTTCTTCTTGGCAGTGCCAGAGGCTACTTTCCCACTCCAGAGGTTAGGGATGTTCAGGTTTGCTCTTCGTTTGGGTCAGTTTGGTACACTTACTATTTATAGTGAGTCATCTAGCCAACATTTCTACATTTGGCAGGGAACCTGAAACGGCCTCAGTTGTAGTGATGACCCTTGGCATCTTTGTTGATTAGGTATTCAAGGATTTACTAATTATAGCAGGTCAGGGGTTGATAGAGATGGACTCTTACTATTTTTAGTAAGGCAGTTGGATGCACAGTGGATACAATGGTTAACTCTTAGGTTCAGTCAAAATTGAGAAATAATGATTAATGATGGAGTTATAACATTATAATTATTATTAAAGTTATACTTTAATAATAATTAATTATTAAGTGCATATCATTGATAGATTTAAGTGTACTTTATTTAAAAGTGGAGTTTTTAAATGTTTTAGAAGAATACTTTATAATAAGTGATAAAGTGGTATTTAAAAGGGAGATATAAGTGTTAAATAAAGTATACATTATATTTTAATGTGTGCATCAAAAGGAGGGGAATATAATTAAATGTATATTTCCAATTGCAACAAAAGCAAATATATTTAAAAAAAGCCAAGTCATGACTAAGTTATGTGAGGTGTGAGTTTGAAGCTACCAGGTCAATCTTCAATTGAGAATTATAAAAGGCTTCATTGGTGACAATGAATTCATTCATGACTTGGTATTTTCTTTTGTTGCGTGAAGAGAAATTTGAAACAAGAGTTTCAGTATTTTAGACTTGGAGAATTGTGAATTCTTCAGAGTTTTACGAGCATTTGAGGTGTTGAAAGACACACTGATATTTGCTAATTGAGTGACTCATTTTAGGGTTATCAATTGTGCTTAATTGTAAGAGAATTTAATTGGATTGCGGCCTTACAAGGGTTTGAAATCCCAAGTGTATAAATCAGATTATTTGCAGAGGTTGGAGACTCATCAATTAATACCAATTGCAGCCATTAGAAGCCAGCGTGTGGAGTATTAAAAACAGCCGTAGGGTTTAAAGAATGCCACGTGAGTCACTAGAAGGTGACGTTAGTGTTCTAGAGGGTATGTTTGAGGGGTTTGAATGTCATTGACTCATTTCTACATTGGAGTTTATGGATATTAATTTTCAGACAGAGCTGCAATCAATTTAAGACGATATCTCAAGCTGCGATCCATTACCAGGTTTTCTATATTATGTGCTTAGTAGTTTCAGATCTCAATATTTGCGGACAACCCTACCGGAAGTAATGGTGGCTCTTAGCCTCAAGGTTTTGACAGGGTTTGGGCGGACGACAGGTGCTCCCTCTTTTTGGTCCGACTGGTTACTTATGGCGGTTTATGGGTTTCGACGATATTGAATTTTGCAACGGATGGCGCTGCTGTTGTTAATATGTTTTTTGTTGTGTATTTGTCACTTTTAGCTGCCTGAGGGAATTTTGTATGGAGGCATTGCTATGGCCTCTATAAGGCATAGCCTTTATTGTATACATATGGCTGTTAGGGTCTTTCGAAAGCAAACTTGAATGCGTCGTATATTGTAATTATTCTTATATTAATAAAATATATCTTAGTATCGATCAAAAAAAAAAAAGGAGTTATAAGGCTAGACAACATCTGTTTGTTGAAATGCCTTTCCTATAGCTATTCATTTCAGTTCATATTGAGTCTCTAGTATGCATGCCAAGTGTTTGTGAAAATGTCCATTCACCGTAAGTGCACATTTTACATGTAGAAATCATATGTATGCATTCAAAAAGACAAAAAAGATTGCATTTGCAATTTAGTTCTTTGCTTAGATATTTTAGTAATCATTTGCAAGCATTTAAACCTTATTTGAAAACATTTCAAGCAAGCAAAAACAATCTGAAAATAAAAGACAGCAAGATAGAGGTTTCATGACAAGTGTTTGACAAAATTCCTTGAGATTCAAATTTGCGCCAGGAATAGCAAGGGATATTATAGAGGTGAAGTTAGAACCTATTGGAGTTCTTACACTTATGAATCAAAACATTTTCTAAAGAGTAAAGCCAATTGTAGACTCAGGAAGTATGTTTTTGTTCTTTCATAATTTATGGAGGGATTCTATTGGGGCCCTTGCCCATGGAGAAAACAAACAAAATACACCATATGCTAATAGACAAGGTGGCTTAGCACATCAACCAAAAAATTGCAGAAATAGGGACCTAAGTCCAACAAATGGACAATATGGATATGGGACCATCTAAAAGAAAAAGAGCATTATGACAAGGAAAAAGCTTCTCAACCATCCGTACCACCACTGCATCCAAAAAATGAATATATCGAGGAAAATTAACACCATTAGTAACCTCCTTGCACCATACAAAATCAAGGAGGGCTTCATCGATGAACTATGGGAGATTGCAAGTGTTGGTAACCTCAAGGGTGCCCTGGGAGTGGGTTACGAAGAGATTTTGCACAAAAGAAGTCTGTTGAGTTAGGTCTTTTCTTGTAAGTGTCAATTCAGGTGTTATAGGATGTAGCAATAGCCTTTTCATATAATACATATATGGCAAATCTTTTGATCAGAATGAACAATGAAGTATATTAGTTCTATTGTAGTTGTCTCTGTAGTATTGTACTCAAACTCTATTGAAATTTAATGAACAAGTTTCGTTGGTTTTAGTTCTGTGTTATTTTCATTGTGTACGTCTTATTTTTGGCATCTTTTCAAGTAAAAGATTAAATTGCTTGAAATAAGACTAAGTCGCCAGTACATGTATGAATACAAGTATAGGATACGGGTATGCATGTATGAGAATTCTTTTTCCTTGGATATGGTATGTTTGGGTATGGTATACACACACACATATACACATATATATGTATATGTACACACACATATACACTTATATATGTAGATGTGTATATATATACATGTATGTATATATACATATATATGCATACACACACATATATATATGTATGTGTGTATATGTCATAGTTCCCAGACTTAGGCTCGATGCAGACAAGGCTGACCCAACTCAGGACTCGACAAAAACTTTGTAGGACTTGGCAAAAACTTGGCAGGACTTGGCAAAGGTGACTTGACTCGGAACTCACCAAGACTCGGAGAGTTTGGGAACTACGGTATATATATATATATATATATCTAAAGGTAAAAAGTTAAAGAAATATACAAAATTGTAAAAGTAAATACATTTGATAGTATGGTACTTCATCATTGATCAATGCCAAATGCCAAAATGGTAGTGACAAAGATAAATATTAAATGCCAATAGGTAGTTCAGAATCTCAATATTATTTCACATGCCATATAATATATATCATCTACCCTTCATTGTTGAAATATGGTAGCTTCGGTTAGAAATAGAAATGATGATCAATTTGATAATATGTGTGTGTATATATATGTTAGTATGTACTGACATGTATACACACATATATATTTAATTGTATATATATTCATGTCATCATTTGCAATAAATTCTGGAAATCGATGATCACTTTTATAACTGATTGAAATCTACTATATTCCAAGTATATTATCGATCTGCATTTAGAGGTTATTACTTGCAGATTATTGACATTTCATGTTTCATTTATGATCCCGATTGAGCATCATTATCGGCGATCATTTCCAGATTGGATATTATTTATTTGTGCAAGATAAATACAGATTGAACTTGGTAAGCATTTATGTTTATTAAGTAACAAACCCCGATTAGAGATTGAGTGCTTAGTTAAGATCAAAAGGCACAATTCATGAGACATCTCATGAACGGACATGCCTCGTGGAGACATATCCGCTCATGGGATGTGTCTCTTCCTTATATATTTAATGCAAATCCGATCCACAATTGGAGACATCAAAATCAATACATGTTCCGCTCTTGTAGATCGAATACCATTAAGGAAAAATTCAGACTTGTGAATTCATGATCAGTATTTCTCAATATTGATTTGGCATCAACTTCGTATTTATCAAGTTCAATATTCTGATTATAATCTGCAAGAAAGTACAGTGATTGTAAGAATCATATTTTGCAAATAGAAAAGCCATAAATAGATCAAATCTGAAAGAAATTTAATCATATTTAACATTCATAAATGACCAAAACGAGAAAGTGAGAGTTAAGAGAGTAAAATGATCTTTGTATTGGGTGAAATGATACTTTTAGGGAAATCTTAGGGTTATTAGATGCACAAAAAAAGGTTAAAGAATGTCTCTTTTTGTTTATGTTTGGTGCTCAGTGCTGTTGGGTACACTCAGGTATGTACCTTGGGCAAACCTAGGCTAACACTCAGGCAAATCCGTACCCAGACATACCTTGGATAGGTGCAAGAGACCTTAAGGATTTCGGTGAAATATTAGGGATCTAGAAGAAGAATTGCTATGGGATATTAATGGGGAATGTTAATGTAATGCATTGATACTGTGAACCTATGATTGAAATCAAATTTGCTATATGTGTGTTACTTGCTTTCTAAAATTGTCTCTGCAACCCTAGATAGACTCTGGTTTGAAATTCTTGTCTATTATTAGGTAGAAACACAGTCAGAATTGAACAAATCAAATTTACTTTCAGCCATTTTGTTGTTTAAAGTAGGCATATATGTCCTTAGAGCCACCAATGCATGATATGCAAGAATTATGTCAAATGGTTATATATATTATGTATTTCTTGACCTAATTGTGAGAATGTTTCTGTATTACAACAATATAGGTATTGTTTAGGGATCACTCTCATTGGTCTTACAAAACTAGAAGTGTAGAGGAATCCAACTTTTTTGTCGATTCCTATTTGTTGGCAACTACCTTGGAGAAGTCTTTAAATATAAGGAATTGGCAAATCTTTAGAAGATTTCAAGCAATCAGTTGGAAGAACCATCAGATCCCTCCCTAGGTTTCAAGCAAATCTAGATGTTATTGTGTTTGAAGGCAAGATTAATGAAGATTGGATAGATTATAAGTTAGATCAACTAAGTACTATATCTTGAGGAATGATTTTTTGTGAAGGAATCAATATTGCACTCGTGAAAGCCCCTTTACTTGTCATGAAGTGGTGGCAAGCACATGGGCTTTGGGAGGAAGACCAAATGGGAGGAATATTTGAGCCAACTTGTGATACATTCTTAGAAGCTTTCGAGGATGATTACTATCCCGAAGATATCTATGGTGGTTGCTACATGCAATGGTCACATGGACATGGATAGTAAGTCCAAGCCTACACCAATGCCTTCCATGAGCCTACACCAATGCTTTCCATGACCTTTATGGAAGGCTATGCTTATTTGAATCAAAGCAACATTGAGTCCTCAAATACCACAATTGCCTATGACCATCCATTTTGTACAAACTGAAGTTGCTTAAGGTCAAGATGATAGGAGAAGCTATTTTTATGCAGCAATTGTTGAGGAGTTCAAGAAAAAGAGCAAGTAGGAAGCAACCTTGCACTAGGGTAAACACCTCCTTTGGACAAAGAACAAATTATCCAAGTTATGTAAATGGTAGGACAAAAGCAAGTCTAACAGCTACTTCAATGTAGAGTGTCATGCTCGAAATACTTTGCTTACACAAATAGAAATAAAGGATTATAGAATCAAGCCCTTAGATGGAATCATTGGCATGGATCCCAATGTTTCAGTAAACACCGACAAGAAACCCTCATACCTCTGGAAGTTGAAGTACAGCAACTATTTTGGTCACAAATGTGGGTGCAAGGGCAGCCTCTAAATTTCTTGATTGATGCTGGTAGCACAAAGAACACAATTTTTGCAGCAACCATCATGCGCTTGAATTGGCTAACCATGCCTCATTCATAACCTTACAAATAGGGATGCTTCAATTCTTGCAACACCCAAGGTACACATGTTACTCCCCAGTGCCACTTTTCATATGCTATTCATCTTTTTAAGGAGTTAGTTTGTGATGTGATGCCGATAGAAGTCTTTAATGTACTCCTTGGATATTGATAGTCACAAGTATATGTGCAACAAATCTCTGCAGCATAGTTGTATCATTGGGCAATAAGAGGTATCCGATTCTTGAAGTGAATTCAAGCTAAACACATTTTTGCCAACATCAAAGAAACTGTGTGATATAGGCATGCATACTTAACATTCCACTCTTCACCTTCAATCGATGCTTGACTTGTAACAACAAAGACTAATTAGGTTTTGGAAACTATTTTTACACCAAATTGTTCTATGCCATGCAGTGTCGTCAGAGTGGGGCAACTGATATAGCAAGCCAAGTGGTTCCCTGAGCAGCAGCTAGAAGTCCAAAATCCACACTTACTTTCTAGACAGTAAAATCAAGAGTTGCTTTACAAGGAGGGGCATTTGATCTAGAAGGATCTACCAATCGTGGTTCCTGCAGTGACACCAAAACCATGTGCTCCATATGGTAACACTTCTATGATTCGTAGCACACCAGAGCACGTCCCAGATGCTTGTGTTAAAACAAGGATCATCCACTCCTCTTTTGTTGACACTGCACACCCTCCAGCAGTGGCACAGTGTGCTGACCACACTTCTGCCAAACCTTCTAGAGTTTCTAGCACATCTTCAACAAGGTCCAACACACCTCAAGGCCAAACTACAAAGGCTAATTCATGGTCAACTGCATTGTTTCAAGTATCACCCTACAAACATTAGGTAGTGTTGTCATTGTGGTAATCTAGGTGATATCTGTGATGTTTGCGCTATGCTAGGTCTTTGATTGACACATTGCACACCTTCCATTCACACAATATAACCTTTGGAAGATGTCGAGTCTCATGGAAATGATTCAACTTTTTTAATGACTCTTGGCCTATCTCTAGCATTAGCTTAGTAGGAAGGTAGATATATGGATACAAGATAGCAACTACACATCTTTATCAAAAATATGCCATGTACAAGACAAAAAAATAAATAAAATACATTCATTTGTTTCTGCTCTATATCTCTCTGTCTTTGCCTACAACAACTAGCTTTGCAATTTCGGCAATCTCTTCTAATCAAACCCTGAATTACTAGATGCATTAAATAAAAGGTCAGTCTGATATCAAAACTAGATGACCTCAAAGGAATGAAGAAAAAGTGAGGAAAAACTGCTAACAGGGGAATAAATTACAGAAGTTGCAAGTGTTTGAAGTGTTAGGAATCATAACTTCAAATGGAAGCAATCATTATTGCTGCACAACTTTGATTTAAAATGAAGGCCAAAGTGGTGTTATGATAAAGTTCTTTTATACCAAATTAGAGGATTTCATATGTTAATTTTGCTTTGATAAATCCTTTTAAAATTTTCTCACAATTTTCTAATAGTAAAAAAGCTGGGTTGACACAGCAAGGATCAAATATTGTGCCTCTTGTTGAATAGGGATGTGTTTAGGAGACTATTGCTTGTTTATGGGTTTACAAAACAAAATATACCTCTGATGAAACAAAGGATAAGGATATTGGAAAACATTCAAACAACTATTGCCGTGGGTAGTGCTTTCGCAATGAAAAAATCACATGTTATTCTAAAATTATTTTTCAAACTAAACATAAAAAATTGGCTTCATGGTATTGTGTTTATAAACAAGTATTTGCTGTTGACTAGGATTCTTAGATCTGGGTGGCAAAATGGATGATTTCTTTGTATGTTTGTCTTGATTTGTAGGTTGTTGAAGCTGTTCAAGCTGTAAAAACTCCTGGAAACAAGGGTGAAATGAAATATCCAATCAAGGTATATGGTGGCCTCTATAAAGCATGTAGTTGTATGGTATTTATAGTTTTACAGTTGTTTTATAAATTGCCATGTTGTGCTTGCACTTTGTTTTGTAATGCCCATTTTCAGGTTGTGATGGATTGGCTTGGTGAAGAGAAAAATGCCAATAAATCTGTCCAGGAGAAGCAATGCTAATTAAATTCTAAAACTTCTATAAAAATAAATAATTGCACACTCAATAGTGTAACTAGAGAATTTTTTTTGGGAAACCCTTCTAGAAAAACAACCCTATTAAGTCAACCATTCATAATATGGTAAGATTTTTAGCACTTGCTTAAGATAATCCTCGTGCAAGTATTTACATCTACAAAGGGAACCTCTAAGTGGCATCATAATATAATGGGTATAATTTTTTTTAAAATCTTGTCATAGCATCAACAGTTTATTTTTGGCTAAGTTACCAATCCTGGTTGTGATACAGGTTCGGGTATGCGGGTTTAGCAAATTTTTTTTTGCTTGGGTTCTGGTTCTACATATGTATATAATATATTATATATATACATATTGATATATTATAAAATTATAGATTTATATATACACCATAGATTCATACATGTTCATTTATCTTGGTTCAAAGCTTCAAACATAATAATAAGTTAGAAGTGTAATACTCATATGACATAAATCCATAATTGCCAATAAAATTAAAATAAATTACGTCATATATTATAATTTATATTCATATTTTGCAAAAGTCTCAAAATGTCATTAGACAATGAAAATTCAAATTACAAGCTATACTTCATATTTAATATTCAACTTCATCTTCGTCATGATCATAGGAATCAAGGTCAGCATTTGGTTCAACCTTATTTGAACCACAAGCCATGCCACTTGCTATGTCTGTGTCATGTGCAAGAGCTGCCTTTTGTTCATCCATAGAGACATGGGCAAGTTGTGCAATCGTGGCATCTAAATCAGCACACTCAAGGGCTAGATCCCAATTCCTTGTCACACCCTCACAATAGTTCGGTCTGTTATGTGACAATAGGCGAAGAGTTGGAGTGTATGTAGACCAAATCCTCTACTTTTTTTGCACCCAAACGATTGCGCTTGACCTAGTTGATGAAGGAGTATGTACTCTAATTCCGCTCAACTGAAGAACTTGCAATTTGTTGAGTTTGCATACAACATTTAGCATTTAATTTTAATATGATAGCATCACGATCAAATGAAAATTGATAAAACAACAAATACATGGGAGAACTTTAATTGCAAGAGGCTGCAAGAAAATGGAGCCTTGACCATGTACATACCACCATTCATCAACATCCATCCTATATTGAGCATGAAGAGTGATAGTGTCATGATATTTAGGAGATGCAAATTGGCCAAACTTTGTTAAGATAATATTTTGAGTTCCGTCATCATCATATATCTTTGTAAATGCAGCCTTGTAGCCAGCAACAACCTTTGTATCTCTATATGGTGCCACCCTCTTTGGTTGTGAGACCATCTCTCGGCAATAAAACCTTGGCGACAAAGCATATGCCAAGAGATGCAAGGGAGTGGTCATCTTTTTCCAATGGTCAATAATAATATTTTCCACAATTTTGAAAAATGTATCTGTTTGTTCCTTGGCCACTATTATCGTTGTGATGTTCTCCACCATGGTGTCCATGCCATCATAAATTTCACCCAAACATGGGCGATCAATATCAGCATACCTAATCATGCTCATGATGGGCTTGGTGAATTTCAAAACTTATTCGCATGATCCCACCATTCATCATCAAGGATCAATGTCTTTACTTTTTGAGCTCTTTCTATGTTTGATTGCCTCCATACACTCTACCAAGTGTTGATGACCATAGCACTCAAGGCCTCTCGCACCTTCACAACTTGTCTTAAGACGATTGTGTGAGATGCAAATCGTGTTTCAACAACCTAACATGGCATAAAACATACATGTCATATATCAAGTTCAACTATAAATTTTTTAAAAATTAAAACAAAAATAAATAAATAAAAACAAACTTAAATAACCTTCAACAACTCTAATGAAGAGAAGGTCTTGAATAGGGCTCATGTCATGCGATGATTAGTCACAAACATTTGTATCTCCTCGGCCTTTGTGTAATTTTTTTTGACCCATTCAATTTGAGTGCCAATCTTTTGCATGATTAAATTGAGTGAGTGGATTGTACATGGTGTTCCAAAAATGTGATCATATGTTGCCTCTACTATAGCCCTAGCTGCCCTACAAGTTTTAGCATTGTTCGTTTATGACTTGAACAACATTTGTAACCCCCACCATCTCAATTGATTCCATGAGGATATTGTTAATGAAACTTGCATCTTTCACATGCCCCTCCCAATCCACTGCCTTCAAGAACATCACCCCTTTAGGGGACACTGCTATAACATTGATTAATGGCCTATTCTTGCAATCTTTCCATCCATCAGAAATTGTAGATACACTTGTTTCCGTCCATGTATCCTTGATCACTCTCAATTGTGTCTCTACCAAGACTTTCTCCTTTGCTAATAATGTGGTTCACACCTTTTCATGCTTAGGACTAACATGATTAGGTGTATTGCAAAGGGCAGTCATCATTTTCCTCCAATAAGGTGATCTAACAAGGTTGAATGGACGCACAATGGTATAAATGCAATGAGCAACACTTTGATCAGAAATCTCTCTTATTTCACTTTTGAAGGCTGCATCCAATGGGCCTTTTTTCCTTGTAACAATTTCTAGTTCGGAAGGTGGTAGCGTCGGCAAGAAAGGATGTGGGCCAATGGATTTACCAAGCCACTAGGAGGTCTCCTTGAGTTTGTGTTAGCAAGGGGTTGAGTATTTTTGCTTTGTTGCTTCTCCTATCAACTTCCTCTTGTTCTCTAATATATTTGAGGATCACATGCTTTGGCAACCCTTTGTCATGAGGCCCCTTACAAGGCTTCATTCCTTTTTCAGAGGTGGCATAGAAGCGAGCTTTCACTCGAATGTATGAGCTCAAATACTCTACATTGCAATGGTTACACTACCAGCTAAAACTCCCATCGCCAGGCAGTGCCCTAATCATTGTTGTATAATGCCAAAGTGGTGAAGCTGCATCAATTTTAAAAGGGTTGACCCCGACAATTGAACTTTCATTTACACTTTCACTTCCATTTCCACTTCAAGCCATTGTGTCTAACTCCAAATAATGAACCTAAAATGAAAAAGAAAATTCAAGACATTATTGCAAAAAATTGAATTTTTTTTGGCATTATAACCTCCTCTTAATATGCATACAAAGTATAAAATAGTATTCAAAACTTAAAAAAAATATTAAAAAAAACTTGAAATTTTAAAAAAAATCTTCAATTTTTTTGAAAAATTCATTGAAAATTTGAACAAATTGAAGATTCACTCACCTTTGACCGCCAAATCTGCCTTCCCCAACGATTCCTAAGCCTTTGATCCATGTCTTAGTCCTTTGTAGCGTTCACCTTCAAAGAAAAATGCTACAATTGTAGAACAAAGCAAAAATGGGGAAAAATGCTTAAGAAGAATGAAATAACATCAAATGACCAAATACATGCTTTAGAGGTCAAAATTAGGGTTTTGCATTACTTTTTAGGGTGGTGAAGCTGCATCAATTTTAAAAGGGTTGACCCTGACAATTGAACTTTCATTTTCACTTTCACTTCCATTTCCACTTCAAGCCATTGTGTCTAACTCTGAATAATGAACCTAAAATGAAAAAGAAAATTCAAGACATTATTGCAAAAAATTGAATTTTTTTTTGCATTATAACCTCCTCTTAATATGCATACAAGTATAAAATAGTATTCAAAACTTTAAAAAAAAAAACAAAAAAACTTGAAAATTTTAAAAAAATCTTGAATTTTTTTTTGAAAAATTCATTGAAACTTTGAACAAATTGAAGATTCACTCACCTTTGACCGCCAAATCTGCCTTCCCCAACGATTCCTAAGCCTTTGATCCATGTCTTAGTCCCCTGTAGCGTTCACCTTCAAAGAAAAATGCTACAACTGTAGAACAAAGCAAAAATGGTGAAAAATGCTTAAGAAGAATGAAATAACATCAAATGACCAAATACATGCTTCAGAGGTCAAAATTAGGGTTTTGCATTACTTTTTAGGTTTTAAATAATAAAAAATGGCATGTGGGGCCTATATTTGGACGCCCACAACCTTGCGTTCCCGCGGGTCTTGCCTAGGTTTTGCTTAGGTCCTTCCCTGGCCATCGAGGAAGGCCCTGGGTGGAACTCGGGCCGGACCGGCTCAAGACCGGAACCTGGATAGGACTAGGATTAGGATTCGAGGCTATACATAGGGACCGATATCTTAGAGTTTTGGTAGTCTCATGTTGAGCTCATCCAATGATTAGTTTAGGATCACAATAGCCTTACTATCTCTGTCTGGGTATACAACTGTTCCACACAACCATGTGAATTGTGACAGATGACTTATCAACGGTGCTATTTATCAATGCTTAGATAAAATAGAGGGTCCTCATATTTTACATGAAAGTATTTGAAAGGCATTTCTAGATGACAAACCATTTCATATGGTGATTGTATTCATTATTTTTTCTTCAAGTATTTAGGTTGCACTTTAGACAGCTTGCTAGATCCATGTGCCATGCTACATTAAACATAGCCTTGTTGTCTGTAAAAGTTTCTCTAACAATCTTTGAACTTTTGCCTTGTTTTTGCTTTATTTTTTGTTTGCTGCAATCAAAATATATACATTTAAAACCCATCATTTGACTTTAAACTATTAGGATAAGAGAATGTTCTTTAATGGTTAAGTCGTCTTTAGTTTGTTTAGGAAAGTTTCCTATTTTGTCTTTTGTTAATGTTTGTTTCTTTTGGAAACATCTTTGTAAATCTATATAAGGAACCTTTGTTCTTTTGTTTAATACAACATCGATTTACCATAACATGGTATCAGAGCATAGGAGAATTTTTTCAAAAAAATTTAAATCCTAATTTGATATTAGTGAGTTTTTTTCGAAATTATTTAAGTTGATTCTCCAAAACCCGTCTAGGGTTTTCAATCACATTTCCGACCTGTGATCGTGTGATGCGTTTTTGAATTTGTAATTCACGATTTTCTTTTTCCACGTGAGATTTCTTCATTTTTTTTCACAAAACGTGGCTACCTAGTGGATTTCGTGACAATGGTGGTTGTTTTGAGCCTGTTTTCTTTGTTCACGTCTGTATTTAAGATGCCATTCTACAAGTGACAGGATTATTTGGAGACAGAAGGCATGGCTGAGAGTTCTATGACTTGTACAACCATTTTTCATGGTCGTTTTCATTGCTCACATGATCTAGACGGGTCTTTTATCTGTGATTTCTATCTGCGGCTCAGTATTTTCAGGTTCTTTGTAGAAAATGTCTAGGGCTCGCAACCTGTTTTTGGTTTGTTTCCTTGCGTGTCTCTTTGCATTGCACAACGGGTGTTCGTGTTGTATTTTTTGGTGTGTGCATCCAATCCTTGGGTGTCTTTTGTGTCCTTTGCGTATTACTTTCGTGTTAGGGTTTTCATGTCGTGTTAGCTCACGTTTGCATTTTTTTTTCGCGCCTCAGATCCACAAACTAGGGTTTTGACTCATTACACCTGTGTTTGGCTTGTGGGATGGACAATTTTTTATTCTATCAGGAGTCTATAATTTTGTTCTCTTAAATTATTTGTTGGGTTTTTTTAATAGTTTTTTATCTCCTAAGAAAAAAAAATTCTGTGGGGTTTTTTATTATTTGTTTCTCAAAAAAATAATCTGGATTTTAATAATTCTTTCCTCAAAAATTATCTGTTGGGTTTTAATATTTTTTTCCTTAAAAAATATTTTGTAGGTTTTAATATTTAAAAAAAAATATTCTGTGGGTTTTAATAATTTTTTCCTCAATTTACCATTTTTTCCTCAAAAACGAAGTTTTGTATTCTCTGATCTGTGTGTTGGATTCTATTTTCGGTTTTGATCGATTTTTTTTGATTTTTCTCCTTAAAAATCATGGCTTCTTGGAGTCTGTTTTGAGTCACAGTGCTCATTTGCAAAAGTTCTTGGTGAATCATCTTGCAGTCTGTTTTGGGGCGTAGTGCTCATTTGCAAAAGGGTTTTGGCAATTTTCCTCATAATCGTGGTTTCAGTTTCATCTCGGTGTCAATACAGGGAGCAATAACTTTTGCAGATCCAAGGAGGGTCTCAGCAGCAGCAGCAGAATGTTCTGAAGAATTTATGACCACAAGACGATGACCATTAAGGGAGGGTATTAGGATAATAGAATGTTCTTTAATGGTCATCTAGTCATCTTTAGTTTATTTAGAAAGTTTCCTATTTTTGTCTTTTGTTAATGCTTGTTTCTTTTAGAAACATCTTTGAAAATCTATATAAGAAACTTTTGTTCCTCTGTTTAATACAACAACATTGATTTACCAGAACATAAACTTTGCAATATGTTAAGAGTTATCAGTTTGTTCTTAATCTTCTTGAGAATGAAACAAAGAACAGAGTAATCATTACATTAGCATAAAAGCTTAGTTTAAAGTTGGCCTTTTGCCTGACTAAACAGGTAGGTAGTTAATAGGCAGCTTAAAACAAACCTAAAAATGGACCATCTTTGTACTTCCTTGCAGTATATAAAAGGAAGTATACTCATACCCTGGTGAGGTAGTCTTTCTATGTAATTGGCAACCATTTTCCTCGAGTGTTATACAGGGGAAGTATAATTGTAAGCTCAAATTAGTTGTTATTAACGACTGTTGGTAAGATGGTGTTGGTTGCATGATATCTATGAATTGATGGATGTTAGTGCTCCATTTAACAGGACCTTAGTCTGCAATATACTGTATCAAGTAATGATCCCGTGGATCTTTTTCTGTCAGATGGCTATTTCTTATTTGACTGGACTCCCTTGGAATCTGGTGGACTGTATGAATACCTGTGGGGAGATAATTCATTTTCTCTGCATAGACTGTAGATTAGGATATTTGAATCAATTTTTTGGATGCTTGCTAATGAAGATAATTCATTTTCTCTCCATCGACTGTAGATTAGGATATTTGAATCAACTATTTGGATGCTTGCTTATGAATGATCATGTTTTGCTTTTTTCTCTAGGGCATCAATATTTTGAAGGCACATGGACAGGGGTCTAAAGATAGTTATCTGTTGAATGGTTATGCTCTGAATACTGGTCGGGCAGCTCAAGGAATGCCTACAAGAGTGGCACCAGCAAGAATCGCATGTTTGGATTTCAATCTTCAGAAGACAAAAATGCAGATGGGAGTGCAGGTTCTTGTGACTGATCCAAGGCAGCTTGATAAGATCCGTGAAAGGTAGATTAATTATGCAGTTTATTTATTGATAAGATCTGTAGTGTTTGTTGAGTTTTGGATAAGTTGTATCCAATTTGTTGGTTTTTTATATTTCCACTGTGATGCTTTTCTCAACAACCAAGAGAGGTTCGTGTAAAATTTATTTGTAAAGATGTGCTAAGCATTGCCCAGGATAAATATTACGTGCATAAGTGATAGGAAATACTGGACAGCCAGGAGTTGCTGCGATTTTCAAACTTGAGTTGCTGTTAGTAGTCTGTTTATGTTTTTGGAAATTGTGGATTTTTGATTGAAGATGAGCATGGTATGTGTAGTTTCCAATGCAGTAATGTGGAGTTGGATAGATGGTTGAGTATTGGTGTTTTTAACGTTCAGTTACATATTATTGATCACTCTCATTTTGTTTTTGTTTGTTTTGTTTGTGCAGAGAAGCAGATATAACTAAAGAGCGGATTGAGAAGCTTCTAAAAGCTGGTGCAAATGTCATTTTAACAACAAAAGGAATAGATGACATGGCTCTTAAGGTGTACTTGCATGCTGTCTCACAAGTGAAATTACTAATGTTACTGCTGTTTGGATCAGCTGGCTAATGGCTGTTGATTTTTACATGGTGCAGTACTTTGTAGAAGCTGGCGCAATTGCTGTGCGTCGTGTACGTAAGGAAGACTTGCGTCATGTTGCCAAGGCAACTGGTGCTACACAGGTAGTGAACTTATTTTGTCAGCTTTTTAATCAGTGGTGATTATTTATTTTCTAGAGGAATTAAAGTTCACAAAATAATGTCTATTAAGGACAGTTTCACATCATACTAAACTGGAAACGAGAAATTAGTAATTACAGAAGTATGTCAAAAATAAGACCCACTATCAAATCCCTTTAAAAACTTCAACACATCACTTTTTTCCCTCACAAAATCAAATCAATGCCGGGGAGTGAGCAGAAGCTCCAGCAGTAGCTTTTGGTGCATCTGCAACATCATTGTGGTTAGGTTCCCTTGGTTAACTGTCAAATCCCTTTAAAAGCTTCAACAAATCACATTTTTGCCTCACAAAATCAAATTAATGCTGGGGAGTGAGCAGAAGCGCCAGCAGTAGCTTTTGATGCATCTGCAACATTATTGTGGTTAGGTTCCCTTGGCTAACATCAAGTCCTGCTTTAGTAATACTCTCCTCCTCCCCGGCTTCCGTTTTATCAATCTCATGTATGTATTCCAGCATCTGATTATTAGTACCACACACCTTTTGCTCTAGTAATCTCCAATTCAACCTAGTATGACACCACCATACCCTCAATCTAGGAACGGATGGTCAGCAGGGAATGAATCTGATCAATAGAGCAATATGACTCTTTGCCATGGCTTTAACACTACTAGAGTTTGATAAGTTAAAATTTAGTTTGCTCATTGCCTTTGATCTGAAAATCAGATAGAAGAAACTGGATGATTGGGGTCGTAGTGTTTCCTTCTTCACGGTCAAGGAGTTGTTTAAGTGCCTTATAATTGTGAATTTGTCAAGTTCTGTGGCACAGAGCAGTAGGGACTATATTCTTGTAAAGGAATATCAGCAGGGGATGAATCTGATCAATAGAGCAATATGACTCTTTGCCGTGGCTTTAACACTACTAGAGCTTGATAAGTCAAAATTTAGTTTGCTCATTGCCTTTGATCTGAAAATCAGATAGAAGAAACTGGATTGTTGATGTTTGGTAGCTTCAGTCGGATAAACACTATGAGTCAATACTAGTGAAGATATATATATATATATATATATGAGATGTATATATATACTTAAATATATATACATATATATAAATATTAGATAAATTAATATAATACTCAAGAGATAATATATATATATGTGTGTGTGTGTGTGTGTGTAATTATAATTGCCATTATATTAATTACATAATAATGAATAGACATGTCCCATGAAGGGACATGTCTCTTCTTGGCTCTTTCTCAATATAAATGCAAGAGATTGTTGCATTTGGAAAACACATACAATTAGATAGTGCTATTACATTTGCAATGATTCTAAAACCTTAACATGGTATCAGAGCTATTTGTAATCTCTCTCTGACATACCTTCAGGACAAAAGCACAAGATAATTGCATTCAAGGGAGAAAGAACTTGATGCTTGCAAACGAATTGATGATTGAGACTAGATGCAAAGGGAGTCTGACATTTCAAAAGAGGTCAATAAGTTGATAAACTTGAGCTTCAGAGGGAGCAGATGGTTCATTCAACATGTGACAATCTTGATTGAGAGGGAGTTTGCTATTGAAGGTGAAACACTTCTGAGGTAAACTTGGTATATTTGATTATTATACTAATGAATCATGAATGTTTTTAATGGGCCTATCCCCTTTGTAAATCATGAGGAAGTGACGACTTCCAAATGATTATCGCTTGTATTTGCAAAACTTATTGGAAGGTGATGATCTTAGAATAACTTGGTCTTCTATTGTGATAGACATCTTGTGATGGCTGAAACAGATCATGATAGATGACATCTTCTTTTGTGATAGACATCTTGTGATGGCTGAAACATATCATGATAGATGGCATCTTCTATTGTGATAGGCATCTTGTGATGGCTGAAATAGATCATAATAGATGGCATCTTCTATTGTGATAGACATCTTGTGATGGCTGAATCAAATCATAATAGATGATGTGAATATTCCTATGGTAGGTGCACATTACCTATGGACATCTGTTGAGTATTTGGTGGACATCATGTGACTTGATGTCGGCAGGGCATTACTCTGAGCACTTGGTGAATATCATGCGACTTGATATTTGGCAGGCCAATGCTCTTGATATCATGAGATGATATCTTTATAATTTTGTTGAGTACTTGGTGGACATCATGTGACTTGATGTTGGTAGGCCATTACTCTGAGCACTTGGTGAATATCATGCGACTTGATATTCTGTAGACCAATGCTCCTGATATCATGAGATGATATCTTTATAATTTTGTTGAGTACTTGGTGGACATCATGTGACTTGATGTTGGTAGGCCATTACTCTGAGCACTTGGTGAATATCATGCGACTTGATATTCTACAGGCCAATGCTCTCGATATCATGAGATGATATCTTTGTAAACTTTTGAGTACTTGGTGGACATCATGTGACTTCATGTTGGTAGGCCATTACTCTGAGCATTTGAAGAATATCTTGCGACTTGATATTCTGTGACAAATACTCCCAATATCATGAGATGATATTTATAAATCTAAGAGTCATGGTGAATATCATGAGACTTGATATTCCTAGTCAGTCCATATCTCTGACATCACAGTAATGTGATATCAAAATAAAATTTCACAATTAACATTGTGTTGCTCTTTTAGATTGATGGATTTTATCTTCCCTAGCTAAGTAGTGTTGATGTTTTGTAGCTTCAGTTGGATAAACACTATGAGTCATATATTTAGTATATATGAGATGTATTAAGATAATATCTTTATTAAGATATTATCTCCTTAGTTAAATACTTTCTATAATGGTCAACTACTTGTCTGTAGTCCGTCTTTCAGTCTAGATAGGAATGTTTCCTATCCTGTCTCTTTCGTCTTCAGTCCAGATAGGAATGATTCCTATCCTGTCTTTAGTTTTGTTTCTAATTTCGTCTTCAGTTTACGTTGTTTCTTTTAGAAACAATGTCCTTGTACTTCTTTATAAGGAACAGATTTGTTCCTCTGTTAATCAATCAATCATCCGGAAATCCGTTAATCTACCAATTCTTGAATCTTGTAACATGGTATCAGAGCCATTTCTTTAAATTTTTTTGGAAAATTTATAATTTCTTTTGAAATTATTTGGTCAAATTTTTCGAATTAATTTCTGTTTATTCCCACATTGTGGGATTTGCTGTTGCTCACGTCTAGGGTTTGAGTTTGGCCAATTTTCGGCCCTGTTCAGCGACGTTTTTTCTGCAAATCCGCCATTATTTTTTGGAGGTTTTTTGCAACAAGCCGTTTTTTTTTGAAACCCTAATTTTTGGGCTGAAATTTTTTTTTAGATTATAGATTCTTGGTGGGTTTTTCGAGAGCTCAATTGGGTTGTTTGATTTTTTTGGGTGCCTCGATTTTTGTGCCTTGATTTTCGAGCCAACAAATCCAGATTTTGATAGCATATTCTTTTTGGGTTTTTCGAGCTCTCTTTTGGGTACTTCTCATTTTTTTTTGGGTCTTCCAATTTTTTTTGCGTCGAAGTACATTTCAATGCCTCTTCTTTGTATCTTTGTTTTCCGTGCATTGGGAAACATGCAAGATGGCGTCACTAACTAATCTGATGTTGGAGGGCAATCAACGATTCAATGACAACAATTATAACACTTGAAGCAACGTATGCTCACTATCTTTGAGTATCGTCGCCTAGATGAGCTCGTTTTGGGCACTACGACGCGTCCTCAACAAGCAGGATTTGACCAAGGCGACGCTGCATTTTTTGCTTCCTGAATTTGTTTCTATTTTTGTTTTTGGGTTTGTTGATTTTCTCCTTAAAAATCATTTCATGTTGTCTGTAATACGCAAGGTTGCGTGAGATTTTGGGTTTTTACCGTTTTTTCCACAAAAACGAAGTTTTGTAATTGCAGTCTGTTTTGAGTCATAGCTCTTTTCTGGCAAAGCTTCTTGGTTTTAGTATTCTGTAGATCCAGGGAGGGTCTCAGTTATCACAGAATGTTCCGACATCCGTATGTTGACCATTAAGGGAGGGTATTAAGATAACATCTTTAATATCTTTATTAAGATATTATCTCCTTAGTTAAATACTTTATATAATGGTCAACTACTTGTCTATAGTTCGTCTTTCATTCTAGATAGGAATGTTTCCTATCCCGTCTTCAGTTTTGTTTCTAATTTCGTCTTCAGTCTACATTGTTTCTTTTAGAAACAACGTCCTTGTAATTCTTTATAAGGAACACATTTGTTCTTCTGTTAATCAATCAATCATCCGGAAATCCGTTAATCTGCCAATTCTTGAATCTTGTAACAAGATGTATATATATACTTAAATATATATACATATATATAAATATTATTATTATGTAAATATTAGAGAAATTAATATAATACTCAAGTGATATTTTATATATAGTCATTATATCTTACATAATAATGAATAGACATGTCCCATGAAGGGACATGTCTCTTCTTGGCTCTTTCTCAATATAAATGCAAGAGATTGTTGCATTTGGAAAACACATACAATTAGATAGTGCTATTACATTTGCAATGATCCTAAAACCTTAACATGGATGATTGGGGTCGTAGTGTTTCCTTCTTCATAGTCAAGGAGTTGTTTAAGTGCCTTAAAATTGTGAATTTGTCAAGTTCTGTGGCACAGAGCAGTAGGGACTATATTCTTGTCAAGGAATGTCTTAAATGGTCCAGAGCATCCAGGGGAGTCCTTGGAATTTGAATTGTTTTGTTGTCTGATCTGGATTTTTTGACATTTTATCTTCCATTTTTTGTGTATGGAAGTCATAGGAGAGGCATAAGTTCATCGTGAACTTGTTAGAAAAGTTGTCTCTCATTGTATCCTTCACTGTTTTAGTGGAAGTGACAAAGCAAGGGTTTCTAAGTTGCAGAGGCACATTGTAGGTGCGAGGAGTGACCTGTAGACATTGTTACGACACTTGAAACTTGAAAGCCTTAGGAGCATTGTAACACCTTTGAAATTGGACCGTGATAGTGGAACGAGGAACGCTTGCTCACTCTTGCAAGAGTTTTCACCCGTTGAAGGGTTTCTCCTGGATAACTTGCTTGTTGCAGTCATTGTGTATGTGTTCTCTTGTATGTTATCTCACTGTTATATGTTCTTTCATGCTTTACAAACAAGATGAACATATTTTGATTGTAAATACTAAATAGCATCCATTTGAATTTGGTTTACAGTGTTTGGAAAGTGTTTTTTAGAATTGACAATGACATCTGTGATTGGTGAAAGCTAATGACATCAGTTAGAGGGACTATTCTAAGAAAGTTGTCTGCTTTTACTAATAAGTATTCTGGGTAGACTTTTAGCCCACAATTATTGAATAGATTTCTCAATCAGTTCCAGGTATTCTCAGTTGGAAGACAATCTATTAAATGTGATTTCATTAATGAGATCAATAAGCACCCGTTTTGTTGAAAGACAAATGTAAGCACCTTGCACAACTTTCTAGAGTAAAACGGAGATTTTTTCTCACAGCTGATGCCACACATGATACTAAAAATCTTTATTGGGAATAGCTGGACAAACCAAAAGAAATGAGTTTCAATTAAAATTGGGAAAAACTTAGGAAAAAAATTCTTCAATTAAAAAGATGCAGAGATTTAAAAAATTTGAGTATTTTTTTGATTTAGTTTCAAATAAAGGCACAAGACAGAAAACAGAACAAACTAAAGGCGAACACCATGAATTGTGGATTTTTAAAATTAATTGAGGCTGTTGCCTTGCTAATTTGCACACGATAGGACATGACTGTATAATTTGACTTCAAAGTTTGAACCTAAAAAGTTTAAATTAAGTTTAAAATACAAAATACACTACAAGTATAAACTAACAAAACAGGGAGGGAGCCAATAAGGTGCTTCTAGGATCTAGGAGTTATAGATTGTGATGTTGATACTCCAGGGTTTATGCATCAATTACCAAGATAGCTAGGTCCTCATTATTTAAAGTGGCTCATCATTATCCATTTTGGATTTAGGTCAATCTTGTCAAGGTCAATTAGTTGATCATTCTCAACTCTCCTTGATATGATTAATTTGAATGCATAAGATCATATTGCATATGGAATAAGTATTTGAAATCAGAATTGCAAATCGCAACAAAACAATAATTATAATTGCAAATTTTAGCATTGAATTTCATGAGCCAAAGACATAGGTTGTGGTTAACAGATACCAGAGCTTTCATTCACTGTTGAGTCAAATGGTTGCATTTTATGTATGTATGTGTTAAAACATTTGAAGTGTAATGTCCCTTTTTTTGTTATTTCTGATTTTGCCTATAACCAATAATATTTACTTAAAATGAAATAGCTCTGTCAAAGATTAAGAATTTATGATAATATTCAGATCGATAAATCATAGCACAATACTCAAAATCAATCATATCCTGAATTCTTTGGAAATATTTACAAAACTGCTGAATTAGAGGTTTTGTTGCTAACTCAAGAGTGATAATACCAAGGGTTTTCATCCTTTGCCTGTCAAAGAGCATGAAAGGGTTTTCATCCTTCCAACTCTTAGCCACCTTGGAGCTTAGAGGGTTTTTGTCCTCAATCAAGATTTGTGTTTTCGTCCAAGCTTAATAAGATCATGAAAGGATTTTTGTCCTTCCAATTCTTGTGAGCTTGGAAGGGATTTCATCCTTCCTATTTGCAAGACACTTACTCAAATTCAAAACTGATTGCTTGATGTCATTGCTAGCATAGTACTGATTGTTTGATTTCTCTTTATTGATATTTCTTGATGGATTGATGGGTAAATGCTTGAAATGACGCTTCAATGATTTGATTCTTTTAATGATTTGATACTCGAATGAATTTCTGATTTGATGATTGATTGCTTGATTCCTAAGATACCGGTGCGTGCAGGATAGTGCTGGATGCGGGTGCGGGTGCTGACGAATGCTGGTGCCCTGTGGGTGCCACCACAGGCACCCGGATGCGGACAGATGCCTGTCCCAGGCATCCGTCCGCATCCGGGCGCCTGTGGTGGCACCCGGGTGGCACCCACAGGGCACCCGGGCGCATCCGGGAGCACCCGCGGGCCAGACATGAAAGCAAACAAAAAAAAAACGTTTTTTCACTTAAAAAAACAATTACCATGTGCGAATTAGGAGTTTTAAACTTCTTTTTTTTTTACCTAAACCCTAAAACGGCCCTAAAAGAGGCCATTCGACCCAGCTAAATGCCATATTGTTTGCAGCTCTCCATTTTCTCATTTGCTCTCCATTTTCTGGGTTTTGAAGACAACTTGGTTATTTTCGAAGAGGAACGATCGTAGAGCAAGGGAGAGCTTCCACAAAGCGTTTTTAAACATTGCAGGTAAGCATTTGGTCCCATTCTCAACTTGTTTAATGAATTTCTTTGAGATTTTGATGATTTTTTAAATTTTTTCAAGTTTGTGAAGAAATTTTTGAAGTTTTTTTCAACTTTAAAAAAAAAAAAAAGAAATAAACAATCAAGTTTAGCTATCTATTTGTATCATTTTTTTGCACTTGTATGCTTGATGTTCGTAGTTTTTTTTCTAAATTAAATTTATTTATTTTCTTATTATAGCAAGAAACTAGACTGTATTGTGCAAGAATGGCCACCACCGGTAGTCAAAGTTCAGTTGGAGGACAAAGAACCGATAATTTTAATATTGATGTTGGATCTCCTTTATGGAGACATACGACAAGAATATCATAGGTTTCAGGAGGTGGCTCGTATCTTTGGAAGTGTAATTATTGTCAAAGTAACAAAGGAAAAGCATTCAATAGCTCGTATTACCGGGTCAAACTTCATTTTATGGGCCCTGCTGGTAAAGGATTTGCAATGTGCAAAGGCACAACTGGGAAGGGGTTGACTGATGCACAAATAGCTTCATTTGTAAAAGAACAAGAAGACGCTGATAATTTGGTTAAAAGATCAAAAAAAAGTTTTTATCAACCTCCATCAGGAAAGAACAAAACGCAATTACCCACTGAAGCAGTTACATCCTCCAAACATCCATTCTTCCAAGTACCTGAACCAGGAGAGGAAGAGGAAGAAGTAGAGGTTACCACCCGCAAAAGAGGCCCTTTTAACAGCGCATTTAAAATGGAGGCAAGAGAGCTTGCTGATGAAGCCATTGCACGTTGCCTCTATGCCAATGGTCTTCCTTTCAACTTGGTAAGATCACCATATTGGAAGGAAATGGTGCAAGCCATACTTAGAGCTCCAGATGATTATGGAAGTCCCGAGTATGAAAAGGTGCATACCACTCTATTGCAAAAAGCGAGGACTAGTATAGAGAGATCTCTTCAACCAATTAAACATGCTTGGAAAACTTCTGGTATAACTATTGTGTCTGATGGATGGAAAGATGCAAGAAATCGACCATTGATTAATGTGATTGCAATGTCCCCCAAAGGGTCAATGTTTTTGAGAGCTGTTGATTGTGAAGGGCAGGTGAAGGATTCACAATTCATTTCTAGAATTCTCATTGAGGCCATAGAGATGGTGGGGAGTGAGAATGTGGTACAGGTGGTTACAGACAATGCGAAAAATTGTAGGGGTGCAGGTGCTTTGATTGAGGGTCGATATGACCATATTTTTTGGACACCATGCACAGTACACTCCCTAAACTTGATCATGCAACAAATTGGCACTCAAATTGATTGGGTGAAGCAAATTTACCAAGATGGGGAGGAGATACAAATGTTTGTGACGAACCACCACATGTCACAATCCATATTTAGATCATTCTCCAAATTGGAGCTGCTGAAGGTAAACTCAAATTGTAATTACTAAATTACTAAATTTCATTTATTTATGTTCATGTTCAATTATCAAATTGTATATAACTTTGCTTAATATTTATTGACATATTGTTAACTTGCTTTATGCTTAGGTTGCTGAGACCCATTTTGCGTCTCATACCATTGTTATGAGATGACTTGTGAAGGTGCAAACAACATTAAGCCAAATGGTTATTTCTAACCAGTGGGGTATATGGAGGACTTCAAATTCAGAAAGAGCCCAAAAGGTCAAGGCTTTGGTCTTGGATGACAGTTGGTGGGCTCGTGTACAATTTGTATTGGATTTTACGGAGCCTATTATGAATATGCTCCGCTTTGCCGATACAGATACACCTTGCTTGGGCGATGTGTATGATGGCATGGACACCATGGTTGAGAAGGTAAAACTTTCCATACAACAGCATGAGAATGACCTCACAGAATGTGAACCTTATGCAATAAGGTGGAAAAAATCATTCATCATCGTTGGGAGAAGATGACTACCCCATTGCACCTCCTCGCATATGCCTTATCTCCGAGGTACTATAGTGAGAAAGTACTTTCTATGCCAGATAGAGTTGCACCATATGCGGATGAAGAAGTTGTCATTGGGTGCTACAAAGCTTTTGCAAGACTCTTCCCAGATGAGGAAATGCATGACAAAGTGAGGCTAGAATTTGGCTTGTTTGCTTCGGGTGCAAAAAACTCTCCATTTGCAATAAAGGACCAATATAAATTGGGAACTATCACTTGGTGGTACATGTATGGTCAACCATACAAGCAACTACAATCTCTTGCAATCAAGATCCTATCACAAGTAAGTTTTTTTTTTGTTTTTTGTTTACCACTTGTATTCTACACTTTAGTGTTCAACATTCTTTAAATTGTTTTTCATTTGTATGCTTAATTTTGTGAACACTATCCAGGTTGCAAGTTCTTCTGCTGCTGAACGGAATTGGAGTACATACTCCTATATCCATTCAGTGAAGCGCAACCGGTTAGGCTCAAAGAAAGCTGAGGACTTGGTCTACATTCATACCAACTTGCGTCTTTTGTCACGTTGCCAAAATGAATACAAGGAAGGGTCAACCAAGCTTTGGGATGTAACCCCTGAGTGTGCAAACTTGGATGCAACGCTTCATGATCTTACTACAGTCACAGATGATGGTGATGATACCATCACACATGGTGCATCTAGCGCAAGTGGAACCGTTCTTGGTTCAAATGATCTTGAACTTGCAGCAGTTGGAGATGATGAGAATGTGGATTTTTTTGAGAATCCTTATGATTCTCAATCTGATTAGTGCATCTTGTGTCTTGACTTTTGAATCCTTGATTGTTGATTGATAAACATTGAAGTTTGAACGATACTAGCAAGTTTCAATTTGAATATTTGTGTCTATGAAATTTTAAGTTGAAGTTGTTGAACTAATATGAAATATCTTGAATCTTGATAAATGCTGATTGGTGAAGTATCATTATTCTAATTCTGAAATTCATACTATCAAATGTTTTATTTTTGTATAATTCTTGCACGTCTTTGCATATATCTATATTAGATTAATCATTATATATATATATATATATTTTAAAAAATATATATATATACACGTATCCAAACGCACCCGCACCCCCTAAAAAAAAATTTTCACGCATCCTGCACCCGCATCCGAATCCGCACCCGCATCCAAATCCGCACCCGAATCGGCAACTTAGCTTGATTCCCTTATTCACAAAGGATAATTGAATGATTTGCTGATTTGATACTTGAATGGTTGATGTTTAAATGATTTATATTTGAATGATGGTTATTTGAATGATTGATATTTGCTGCTTGATGGTTTGTTTGCTTGAATGAATTGATACCTGAAATCGTACCCTCTTCCCAAGAAATGATCTTCCCTTTATATCTTCTTCTTAAGGGAGTCACAACCTTTCACCATTGCTGCCCTTTGAAAGAGTCACAGCCATTTAGTCTTAATCGCTGGTCTTCAACCTTTTTTAATTTTGATTATATGTCCTTAGTAATTGCTGCCGATGACTTCTTAATTTAATTTAATTTGAATACTTTATTATCTTGGCACCTCCACATTAACATTGCCGATGTTATACTTTAGGGACTGCAATCCAAAATTGGGCGGAGGCATGATAGTCTGTCCTTCCCAAGATTGCTTGTGCTCGAGCAAGGCCGGTTTTAATCTGTCAAACTGAATCATTTTGCCTATACGAGGATCCCGAATCAACTTTGGTGATTTGTAATCCCTAGATCCTCTTTGTGATGTTATTAGCTTCTGCTGCGTTATTCATGAGTACGAGGACAATTTATTGTTTAGTACTCTTCTGGCTTGTGTACTTGTATTTCCCAATAACTCTGAATAATGAAACCAAGAGTTGGAAACTGGCAAGATCTATAGTCTAAGATAAGTCTTCTTTCATCCTCATTGAGGATAGTTATCTTGTAATTGCATAATAGCAATCTGAAAATCAATTTCCCTTTTGTCATCAATTATATTTGCAAGAAACTGCTTTGGTTGGCCCAACATTTGCACAATGTAAAAGATATCTTTTTGATTCAAGGCAAAAAATGCAACCTTTCCACATATTAAGTGAGAATTAGAAGCATGACACACACCTATGACTTTAGAAGCAATGTTTCTTTCTGAAATATTCTTCTCTCCTTTCGTATGTATGATATTAGATTTTGGTCTTGAAAAAGAAAAGAAAGATTGGGTTGATCATGTTGAATGGGATCATATGCCAGTCACGATTTTGAGGCATACCCAATTATTTTTGTTAAATATATATTCATTTGCTTATCTCAATTCATCTCAATTCATGAACTGTAATTGCCTTCTAATATAATCTAATATGAAGGTAGTGCTCAAAATAGCATCAACAGTCAAGTTGTGAACAATATAGCAATGCTGATGTGGGTCTTCTACACATGTCAAACATTTGTGTGGCCTCGGTTCCTTAACAAATTGCAATCTCTTAGGTTGAAAGAACCAAGTGTTTTACCTGCCGCAATCTCAAACATTTCTACAATATGATTCAAATGTTTTCTTTTGTGGTTGCAGATACAATTAGGTTGTTTGTGAACTTGTGATGATTGGCTCTTGGATATGAACAGTCAAGTCAATAAATTAGTTATAATATCCTATTGCTCTTGCAGTTGCAACATTGTTTTCTTTGTTCAGTATTTCATTCCTTAATATTGGTATATTCTTCTAACATTGATGAAAGCAGTTTTGAATTTCAAACATTTTGACTTGCACTATAGATGATCATTAAAATTGCTACCATGATTGGAATGATTAAAGTTTCCATTTTTGGGGAATTGCTTTATAATTTATAGTAGTAGAACTAGTAGTTAACCTAAGATTTTCTACTCCATATTCAAGATTCCACTTTAGTATATTTGGAAAATTTAACCGTGGAAGTAATTAGAGATGTTTTTCTTGTCAATGTATGTTTTTGCTTATTGGTGAATGTTGGTTGTCTAGGTCCTGACATTTGCTGATATGGAAGGTGGTGAAACTTTTGATTCATCATTCCTTGGTTCTGCGGATGAGGTTGTAGAAGAGCGCATTGCTGACGATGATGCCATTTTGATTAAGGGACCAAAGAGTTCAAGGGCGGTGTGTAAAATTATTTATGATGCTAAATGCTGAAAGTTGTTTTCTCTGAATGATAAGATGTTTCTGTTCCTTGATGTATTCTTAGGGGTGTGAAACAGGTTGTTAGAATGACTAATTCTGATGAGGTATTTCATACTCGTTTGATGAATCAGGTTTCCATAATTCTAAGAGGTGCTAATGATTATATGTTGGATGAGATGGAACTATCTATACATGATGCGTTGTCTATTGTGAAGAGAACTCTGGAGTCTAATACTGTATGATTCCTGCATTTATAGTATCTATTGTTTCTTGCTGGTGTTTTTTATCTTCTTAATTTCTGTCTTATGATACATCTTTTTCTCCCATTCTTTGTTTTCAGATGCCTTATATTATTTGGCTGTATTTTTTTTTTCTCAACAGCTAGTTGCTGGCGGTGGTGCTGTTGAAGCAGCTTTATCTGTATACTTAGAGAATTTGGCAACTACTTTGGGTTCTCGAGAACAACTTGCTATTGCAGAGTTTGCAGAATCTCTTTTGATCATACCAAAGGTTGCTGCATAACCGCTTTCTTTGAAATGTGCTTTTATACACAAATTTTAGTTGATGCAAGTCATTTTATCCAAATACAATTTTATTTTGTATTGCAGGTTCTTGCTGTCAATGCTGCAAAAGATGCTACAGAGCTTGTTGCCAAACTTCGTGCCTACCATCATAGTGCTCAAACAAAGGCCGACAAACAACACCTTTCAAAGTATGAGGGATCGTTGGTTGTTTTTTATAATTATTATCTCTGCCCCTATGCACAATAGGCATTATTGAAGTATAGCTGTTAGATGCCATTTAACATTGAAAATTTAAGAATTTATTTGCTTGGGTTCCTGTTTGGAACTTTCAATCCTAGTTTTTACTAATATATGTGCAGTTATATGGTTATTTATTAAAATCAGTAACACATTCAAGAATCTAATAAACTGACAAGAAACCAGGTGTAACTGAAGGGAATCATTCTTATGATAAGAACATTTATTGCTAACAAATGTCCTTGTTGAAACTTTGTAAGATTCACTAATTTAAATGCAGTTATTTATAAATGTTTCCTGGTCAACTGTGTAGATTTAGAGTATTTTCAAACAAAATTTGGCTAAAGATTCGAGGTGAACACATTTACATTAATAGGTTTTTTGGAAATGTGTGTCAAACTAGTTTTGTAAGTTTCCCAAATGCCTGAACTTTTGATGTCTGCAAACTTTTACCTTAAAAGTTGCATGATTTTACGGAGAAAAATCCCAGGATTCTTTAATGCTATCTTTTATCTTAAATATTTTAAGGCATTCATGATTTAAGTCATTTGTAGAGTGTCTTCCTCATGTGTTTTTAGCTGATTGATTTGCAGCATGGGACTTGATCTTATAGAAGGACAAGTGAGAAACAATCTTGAAGCAGGTGTTCTTGAGCCAGCCATGAGTAAAGTTAAAATCATACAGGTTTGTGATTTTGTAAGGGTTATATGAGATTTTAAGGAAAATTCAATTGTTTAAGATTGTCACCCATGGATTTAACTAGTTTTTATTTGCTTGCAGTTTGCAACTGAGGCTGCTATAACAATTATGCGAATAGATGATATGATCAAGCTTTACAAAGAAGAAAATCAAAACGAAGAGGACTGAAGACTGCATTTTCTATTGAACACGTCTTGTTGTGTAATATTCTTTTGTAACACACTAGAGTGGTTTCTGAATTCTATTTTTTAAAATTTCAATTATTCTTTTATATAAATGTACTTTCTGCAATTTTGCCAGAACCCAGCTTCTGTTTTCAAAACCACATAGGCAATTACAAGTTTTCTTAGGTGTGTATGGTGGGTATTTGTAAGACTTGAAGCATAATAAATCAACAAATGAAATTTAGGCAGTTGCAGCTAGCTATTTCCCTGGAGTTCTTAGTTGCATACAGATAAACTTATTATCAATATTACCCAGTGAATCTTGCCTTATTTGCAATCTTGTAAATGATGTTTTGGCTCTTTCACTAAAGCCTAGTTGGCTTAATGTCCTCTAACCTTTGTGCTAGGTGAAAGAATAATGTTCAAAAGAGTGGTGTTCAAAAGAGTTTGTGTTAGGTGAAACTAAGTCTTTGCATTGATAAGTAGCTATGGTCTAACATTACTCTCATGCGTTTACAAATACTTTCCATGTACAGGAATTTAAAATAGTGAAAGTGAATGCGCAGCGGTTGGAAAACTAAATAATCAACTTCTAGAGATTAAAAAAGTCATGTGACGTGACCAAGAATTGTTAGTATTTGTGGTCTTTTCGGAAAGATCAATATGCTGAATAGTTCATATTACATCTCATGATTATTAAACTCTAAAAGAAACATTATTATTTTGGCAAGAGGGATGACTTGCTAAATATATTTAATATTATCCAAGGAGGGATGACTTGTTTAGGTAAATATTATATTAACAAGAAATGACCGACCTGCTGCTAGAACAAACATAATTATCAATGCTGACTTGCATGTGCAAGTCGGCCTCCTTTCCTTGTTGAGTGGACACCTCTTGGTGGCATATATAAGTGGGGTTATGGTGTGAATTAGGAAGCATAGAAAACATAACATGCCTGCCTAATTTGCACCATAGCAGCAGACAAACAAACTCCTAAACTAATCCAAAACAATTACATTTCATACTAAATATTGCAGCCATTTTTAGAGAAAGTATAGCAGACCTAGAGCGAATTCTAGCAGACCGAGGAGTGAATTATAACAGACCTAGAGTGAATTACACCAGACTTGAGGAGCAAAATATAGCAGACTTGAAGAGCAAATTATAGCAGACTTGAGGAGTGAAACATAGCAGATTTGGAGGACAAATTGAAACAAACTCAAAGGTTGAATTATGTCAACTTGAAGGCATCACCAAGGAGATTCTACAACAAAATTGAGTATTTGAAAGATCATCTATAGTTTCATATTTCCTTTCAAAGTCTGAAATATTAATACGAATGACCTAGCTTTTACTATCACAATTTCCTGTGACCACTGGTTGATTGAAACAAAGAAAAGCTTGTGCGTGCTCCCTTTCAATAATATTAGAATGTATTCAATATATAGATGTAGTATCCCCTCTAGGATATTAATTCCAAGTTTCTATCACATAATTTAAACAAATAATTTATTTGCAATTGATTTCAATATTATACTAAAAATTATAAAATATCCAGCTGAAATAGAGATTTTGAAATGAGATATGAATATTGCATTTAAACCTTCAGAAGAACTACAACAAAATATCCAACCGTAGTTATAAAACTTACAACAAAATTGGATACCAAAAATAAGAATCTGAACACAAAGTGAGAACACCTGTGTGATATCTCCAATCGACAATGGGTTTCTGTCCACTGCCTCCAAGCTCGAGGGTTTCCATCCTCAAAGCTCTTGAAAATTGAACTTTCCCAATTCTCCAAGGGAACAATAGTCAAAACATAAACCAAGCATAAAACCCAAATGAGCTCCTCTCTCTTCTTTTAAAGAGCATCCCTATGACCTTTCGTTTTCCAACTGCTTGTCCCTTGGAATTCCTCTTCTTTGTCTCTTTATTAGTCCCCTCTTTTAAAAATAAAATGACTTTATTAATTTTCATTGAGCTCTACTTAAGTCATTTTAATACTTTTTTAATGTTGTCATTTAAATTCCAATGTCCCTAAAAAAGGGACATTAGAGATTGCTTGTCCTTAAGTAATTACAATTCTGCATACAAATACCAGGATCCCATATTAATTTACATGCAACTCTATGGCACATTCTGGAACAACTAAAATCAGATCTTGCCACACTACGAGGCAAATATTCAGATACATTTTTGTAATCCATCATAATTGTCATTCGGAAAATGCAATTTAAAAACTTGTAGGCTGCAAATCCTCTTCCCAAAGGAGAGTACATTTCATTCCATGATGTAGTATAATCCTCTTTATACTAATCATTTAATTTCTTCGTATGAGTCATCATCAGAATATTCAAATCATCAACTTGTGGACTGAAAGAGAAATGATATGCACTCCTCACAATGCAATCAAGTTGATAAGTACCACCTTCTTTTGGTATAGACTGATGCTCACATCTATAAGACTCGTACCCGTCATGCTTTTGCTGCTCTACTTTGTCAAAACTACAGTCTGGAGACTTGTTATCACATAAAAACAAGTTTACAACTCTGCTGCAACAAATGGTATCAACATTATTAAAACTGAAAATCTGATTTTTGACCTCATCAAGAATGCATTTTGATGCAGAAGCAATTGTCGTCCAAGATTAGCCTTCTAGATGATAATTTCACTGAACAGTTTTATCTTAATTTTAGTTTGATAAGATTTTAGATATCTAGTAATTTGGCAATATTAGTAATTTGTTCCAGATTTTGTGGATTGGGAGGTTCTATAGTTTCATATAAATATTGTAAGTTTGCAAACTTGTGAGCATGGAGTGGGATTGCATAGAATAAAATTTATTGTATGATTTAGAAGAAATTTTACAGTTTGACTCAGAGAGTTTTTTTTCCTTTCTCTGTGCATTTATATTCTGTTGTGCATTATTGTGGTATTGATCTATATTTTGCTTTGCGTTATTGTGGTATCAGAGCCAAAAAGATGCCTACTGGTGTGAGGAATGCACTGTGAGTTTGGTTTGAGCACCATTGGTTGACGAGAACAAGAAAAAAATAAAAATATCTGCGAAAGACTTTAACATTTATGGTACCACATGCTCTCACTATCTGGCAAATTTGTGTCTTGAAATTAATGCAAATGCCTGCAAGAGGCTGGTGGTGCAAGTTGTACAGTTCTATCGTTGTAGAAAAAGAGATCAGTTCATGGGTTTGGAGGTTGATTTTGGTGTGACTGTTTTGTGAAGATTGGTTGAAGAAGGCGTCAATGTGAAATTGCTGTAAAAAAAAACCAGTCTGGGTAAAATGCAAATAACTTTCTCATTTCTAAATGAAATTGAGAAATTCAAAATGTTCCAGAAAGCTAGGAATGAGGAGCATGAAATGCCAGTAATTATTTTGAAGAATTTATTGCAGTAAATGAGCAGTTTCAGTTAGAAGGTGACGGGTTTCTATTGCAATATGCATGAGTAAGTTTATAAATTTAAACTTAATATTGTTTGCATATTTAAAATCTTGTTTTTTTTCAATGGTCCATCATATAAAGTGAAGAAGAGAGCATTTTGATCTTAGTAATAATCAAAATTTGTATGAGAAGAAGAATATTCTTCAGCCCTTTGCCATTATCGGTGTTTGATAGTGAAGAAGTCCCAATTAGTGCGAGACAAGATTTTCTTTGTCAAGATATGGCACTCTGAGTTCAAGGACGAGCAAGAGGTCTAGGAAGACAAGCTGCCAATGCAGAAATTCTAGAAGGGATGAGACACATGGAGGCACGATTGGAAGCTATGGAACTGGCACAAAGAAGAGGAGCTGACATAGGGGATGTCAGTGATGAAGAGGTGCAACCTCAAAGAGAAGAAGGTGAAGAGGGAGTTGAAAGAAGAATTGTTAGAGCGATTTTGGGCGCTGGTTCCAAGCCAAGGATGGAAGTGCCTATGTATGAAGGCAACCTAGATGCCGAGGAGCTGATCGATTGGATCAGTGCAATGAACAAGTATTTTGAATATGAAAATGTTGCTAATGACAAGAAAGTAAAGTTTGTAGTAACTCGATTAAAGGGTCATGCATCCCTCTGGTGGGATGGAGTACAAGATGAAAGGATGTAGCAAGGAAAGGTCAAGATCAACAATTGGGACAAAATGTTGGCAAAACTGAAAAGGTAAATTCTTGCCCAAAGATTACCGGCTTAGTCTTTTCAAGAAATTACAAAACCTTAGACAAAAGGACATGACAGTTAAAGATTACACAGAAGAATTTTATAGGTTAACCATTAGAGCTGGTCACATTGAAGATGATGCTGAAAAAGTGGCTAGATATCTCAATGGACTGAAGTACAATATTCAAGATGAAATTAACCTTTTTTGTCCTAGAAGAGTGGAGGAAGCATACCAATATGCTCTTAAAGAAGAAGAGAAATTATCTAGGAAACATACACAAAGCTCAAGAGGGAAAAGTCAAAGTTTCAAAGGAAGAGGATCACAAGGAGGTACAGGACAATGGCAAGCACAAAATGAAGAAGAGCTAGTAACTCACATCAACAAGAACAAACATATCAAGGTAATGACTCTTTTAGAGGAAGACCTTATTCAAGAGGTAGAGGTAGAGGATTTATTGGAAAATGTTTTAAATGCAACAAAGATGGTCATAGATCTTATGAGTGTCCAAAATATCCTACCACAAGTCAAAGAAGTGTACACATTGTTGAAGGTGAAGAGGAGGAAGATGTACACGAACCTGTCACTTATAATGATGATCTTGAAGTTGGTGAATCACTCTTAGTGAAAAGGGTGTTACTCAAACCCAACAAGGAGGTGATAGAACCACCTTAAAGGAAAAATTTATTTAGAACAACATGCAAGAGTGGAGGAAAATGTTGCAAAGTCATCATAGATAGCAGGAGCACAAACAATCTAGTTTCAACAAAGATGGTGGAGAAGCTAGGCTTGAAATAGGCAATACATCCTACTCCTTACAAAGTATCATGGTTGCAAAAAAGACATCAACTCTTGGTTAATGAGCACTGTAAAGTGGATTTACAAATAGGAACTTACAAAGATTGGATAGTGTGTGATGTTATGCCCATGGATGTATGCCATGTTTACTTGGAAGACCTTGGCAATATGACAGAAAGGCTATGCATGATGGGTGAGACAATACCTACACTTTTGAGAAAGATGGGAAGAAGCACATTCTTACACCCCTAAAAGAGGAACATGTTGTTGTTGAACCAAGTTCTAGAGTAATGCTAATGGGTGGTAAGCAATTTCTACACCAAATTAAGAAGGAAGAGGTAAACTTTGCTTTAATAAGAAAACTTAAAAGTGAAGATACTAGCACAAAGATAATTGATTTTCCTGAAGAAATTCAAGGTATGTTGAAAGAGTATAAAGACATAGTAGTGGATGATCTTCGTAATGTTTTACCCCCATTAAGGAGTATTAGCCATCACATAGACTTGATTCCAGGAGCAAATCTTCCAAATAAAGCTGCCTGCAGGATGACACCGAGAGAAAATGAAGAAATTAAGAAACAGGTGCAAGAATTGTTAGAGAAAGGATTGATAAGGGAAAGTTTAAGTCCTTGTACAGTTCCAACTGTTTTGAGCCCTAAAAAGGATGGGAGCTGGCGAATGTGCACAGATTCAAGAGCAATCAACAAAATAACCATCAGGTATAGGTTTCCTTTACCAAGGATTGATGATTTATTGGATTGTTTAAGTGGGGCTATTTATTTCTCTAAAATAGACTTGAAAAGTGACTACCATCAAATTAGAATGAGAAGGTGATGAGTGGAAGACGACCTTTAAGACAAACCACGGTCTCTACGAATGGCTAGTTATGCCATTTGGCTTAACTAATGCTCCAAGCACTTTCATGCGCCTTATGAATGAGGTGCTTAAAGATTTCACAAGTAAGTTTGTCATAGTCTACTTGGATGACATCTTGGTATATAGTTCATCGAAGGAAGAACATTTGAGACATTTAAGAATGGTATTAGATAAATTGCATCAAGAAAAGCTGCTAATCAATCTCAAAAAGTGTTCTTTCTTGAGGACAAAATTGGTTTACTTGGGATTTGTCATCTCACAAGGACTAAAGATGGATAAGGAAAAGATAAAGACAATCATTGAATGGCCCACACCTAAGAACATCTTTGAGGTAAGAAGTTTTCATGGGTTAGCCAGTTTCTATAGAAACTTCATAAAAAAATTTAGTGGGATTTGTGGTCCAATAGTGGATACCATTAAGGGAGATGAAAATACATTCCATTGGACAGAAGCTGCTAATAAGAGTTTTCATATGTTAAAAAAGAAATTACAGAGGAACCTATCTTGTCTTTACCTGATTTTACTAAGCCTTTTTAAGTTGAGTGTGATGCCAACGGGACCGCTATAGGTTCTGTCCTCAATCAAGATGGAAAGCCTATTGCTTACTTCAGTGAAAAGCTTAATGATGCAAAGAAGAGATATTCAACATATGATCAGGAGTTCTATTCCATCATACAAGCATTGAAGAAATGGAGGCACTACCTCATGCCTAAAGAATTTATTTTGTTCACTGATAGCCATGCTTTGCAATTTATTAGTAGTCAACATAAATTAAGCCAAAGACATGTCAAATGGGTAGAATTTTTGCAAAGTTTTACTTTTGTCACTAAGCACAAGAGTGGTCAATCCAACAAAGTGGCAGATGCGTTGAGTAGGAGTTTAATCATGCAGGAATCTCAAGTGAGCATATTGGGATTTGATGACTTGAAGGAGATGTATAAAGAAGATACAGACTTCAAAGATGCATATGAAGCTTGTTTAAATCCCCTTGGGAGCAATAAAAGTCCTTGGATGGAGTACATGATACAGGATGCCCTACTATTCAAAGGCAGCCAGCTTTGCATTCCAAGAAGCTCCATGAGAGAAAACTTGTTTAAGGAGAAACACAGTGGTAGTTTGGCAGGGCATTTTGGACAAAATACGACATTGGCTCAATTAAGTTCACATTATTATTGGCCAAGTATGGGAAATGATGTCAAGAAGTTTGTGGAGAGGTGCAAAATATGTCAACATGCCAAGGGAAGTAGCCAGAATGCAGGTTTGTATCAACCATTGCCAATTCCAACCAGACCATGGGATTCAAAAGTATGGACTTTGTACTTGGGCTACCAAGAACTTAACAGGGTCACAATTCAATATTTGTGGTAGTTGATAGATTTTTGAAAATGGCTCATTTTATTCCATGTACCAAAACAAGTGATGCTACCAATATTGCCAATGTGTTCTTCAAGGAGATAGTTAGACTACATGGGCTTCCTAGGAGTATTGTCTCTGACCGAGACACTAAATTTGTAGGACACTTTTGGAGGACTCTTTGGAGGAAATTGGGTACTACATTGAGTTTCAGTTCAACTTACCATCTCCAAACTGATGGTCAAATAGAAGTGGTCAATAGAAGCCTTGGAAACATCTTGCGAAGCTTAGCAAGTATGCATCCAAAACAATGGGACTTGGTGCTTGCACAAGCTGAGTTTGCATATAATGATTCTCTTAATAGAAGTACAGGTATGAGTCCTTTTCAGATCTTGTATGGTATGCATCCTAGAGGAGTGTATGAGCTAAGAAATCTAGGTAAAATGGAGACAAAGAGTGCTGATGGTGAGGATTTTGCCAATATAATGCAAGAATTGCATGACCAAGTGAAAAGAAAACTTGAGGAAAGTACCATTAAGTACAAAAGGAGAGTTGATATGAAAAGGAAAGAAGTCAATTTTAATGTTGGGGATATGGTTTTAGCTCATCTTAGAAAATAAAGATTCCCAAGAAGAGACTATAGTAAGTTGAAAGCGAAGAAAATTGGTCCTTGTCGCGTTCTACGAAAGTTCTCAAGCAATGCGTATGAGATTGAGCTTCCAAAGGGCATTGGGATTTCTCCTATATTTAATGTTGTAGATTTGTACCCTTATAAGGATGAGGAACAAACAATCCAGGAACCTGAAATAGTTGAAGAGAAGGTCATCGAATGGTAGCAACAGTTGCCGAAAGCCACACCAAAACAATCTGAGTCAATCTTGGACACAAAAGTAATCATGAAAACTAGAGGTAAGGAACATCTTGAATACTTGGTCAAGTGGAAGGGGCACCCACCTGAAGATTCCACATGGATGACAATTTTTGACCTATTCAAGTATGGAGTCAGTATTGAGGACCTCATGGACAGGAGGCCATGAACAAGTCTTTTGTTCCTTGGGAGTCTGATGCAGAAGCAACTGTTGTCCAAGATTAGCCTTCTAGAGGATAATTTCACTGAACAGTTTTATCTTAATTTTAGTTTGATAAGATTTTAGATAACTAGTAATTTGGCAATATTAGTAATTTGTTCCAGATTTTGTGGATTAGGAGGTTCTATAGTTTCATAAAAATATTGTAAGTTTTCAAACTTGTGAGCACGGAGTGGGATTGCATAGAATAAAATTTATTGTATGATTTAGAAGCAATTTTACAGTTTGACTATGAGAGTTTTTTTTCCTTTCTCTGTGCATTTATATTCTGTTGTGCATTATTGTGGTATTGATCTGTATTCTGCTTTGCATTACATTTCCTATCAACTATTGGTAAGAACTTGTCAATTTACACTTCCCAAATTCGAAAATGGCCATATGTAGCACCCACCACCATGCCATCAACTCCTAACTTCATTGAAAAGAACATTGACGAAAATGGATTCATACTTACAGATCCATTCATAGCAATGAATTCTTGAAACAAGTGGTGCTTCCAACTAAGATAAAACATATCAATCTTCTTGTGTTCATTAAGATCAATCAACATGCTACTGTTTGAATTGATGTCGTTACCTTTGTCTTGTTTGAGAATCTCAACTCTTTCTAATATTGAAAGATCATTAATCCTTGTTGTTCCATGACTAAAACCATTTTGAAATCTGCCTTTAGAATTTGTTAAAGCAACCATTTCATTTTTGCAAATTGAATCATTCATGAGTGTGTTTCCTCGCTGCTCTTGCTCTTCATTGCCATCATTTAAATAACAATAAGTGGAAACATTATTCTTATTTTCATTTTTGCAAAGTGTATTGATTTCTTCAACAATTTGTATGATCTCCTTAGTTTTAGAATTAAGTCCATCTTCCTTGTGAGTGGCTAATATAGAAGTCTAATTTTCAGCTTTGTATAATGAGTAATGAGTTATGTTCAGTTGTAGATAAAACTCATCCACCTCTATTTCCTTGTCTTTTGCAAACTTGATAGCAAGATCCCTATCCATTAGCAGCTGCAAGTAATTTGATTTCATCCTTTCAAAAGCTTCTTTGATTGTGTGTAATTGAATACTAGTGACTCCACTTGCAACTCCCTTTTGTCTCTCTTAAATTTGGGTCCAAACTTCTTTGGCTAACTTATCTTCCTTATTGTCCCCACGATTGTGATCAGGTGTCCAAGTTTGTTGGCATGTAAAACAAATCTGCTCTCTTCTCATTTGGTTCTTGCTCATTTTGAAAAATCTTGTAACTTGTAAGCCCATTGATATTAGTTCAATTTTAGTTATATGTTCCCTAAACCTTTCAATCTTATGCTCAATCAATCCCTTTGAGAGCTCATAAGCCACAGGCAAGATTTTATGCTCCCCTCTCCAAATTGCCAACAAATCTGATTGCAACTGCTTATAGATATCATCGTCCTCATCTAAGATTAAGGATGTAGTAGTTTGCATACAAGCCCACACATTGTCTGGATGATCATTCCTGAATTCAGTTAAGAAACATTGAAACATCTAAAGAATCATTCTTTTGCATTTGAGATCCAACATCATGATAAATAATTTGGTTCTTGTCATAATTTCTGAAGTCTTAGCCCTCTTACCAAAAGTAGGATCTTTGACATCATGTAATCCACATACGCTGTCCATGATCAGTTGTAGAACTTTCTTCAATATACCATATGTAGACACCTAAAAATCCATTAGAAAGCAAAAGTATTTTTTATTTTCCAAAAACCTTTGATGACATCATCATTAATTAATTAATTTATTATTATGCCATTAATCCGTCCTATCTTAATTAAAGACATTTAATTAAGAAACCCTAGCCAAAAACATTTAAATCACATTTGAATGATAAACCCTTCCAAAAATGTTTAAATCTAATTTAAACATCATCCCTCCTATTTAAATGTCAATCCTTCAACATTGGTCTATAAGTCAATCCCTAGCCAAAAATATTTAAATCACATTTAAATCTCAATCCTTCACGTGAAGCCATCATTAATGAGTCCCATCAACCTCCCCCACCTATTATCCTTCTTCCACATATCCCACTCATTGATCCTCTTCCATCTCCCAGCATCATTAAGTCATTCCTATGCATTGACTTCACCAAATCTCCACCCACTTCTCCTCCTCACATCATTATCCAAGCCACATCCAATGAGCCTCAGGAGTTCACCCTTCTTCCTGCCATCACAATTGCAGAATCCCCCATCCTTTCATCCGTACTATCTAAAGAGTTCTTCCTTCTTCCAGACATCGCAGTTGCAGAATCTCCCATCCTTCCATCCACTCCATCTGAAGAGTCCATCCATACATCCCCCAACACTCTATCCACACAAATCCTATCATGTCAAGATCTTGTCCAAAAGCATGTTGAAGCACCCATTGAAGAAAATCAAGATCCAATCCCTTCACTTCCTCTATTGCATGTTCTATTGCTTCCATCACCCCCAATCCCAGATCCTATCGTCCCAATTCCTCCATTTGAAGATCCGTTACCATCTCTCCATCCCAGTCAAGATCCCATCATTCCATCCTCTCCACTTGAGGATCCTCCAATTCAAACTATCCCACTGCCATCACTCTATCCTCTTGGTCCACTTACATTTGTTAATGGAAGTCCACTTGAAGTAGAAGACATCAGTTTCATATCTTCCATTGTAGCACCTGAAACTAGATGTTTATCTTATTCCCCAAGTCAGAAATATCCTTGTTTGGATAAAATGCTCAAGAAATGGAATTATCAAGGCAAAGGCCTAGGTGCTCATGAACAAAGAAATCTAGAGCCCATTCAAGACAAGAAACATCCAAAATCATGTGGAATTGGTCACACATTCGAAAAAGGCACTTCCTCCAGAAATGTTGGTATAGCTAAAGCTAAATTCAAGCACACATCCAAACCCATCATTACATCTTCCCATCATCCATCCAAAGCATACAATGCTATTCCTTCTCCTCCATCATTGCAACCGATGACAACCTATCACATTCCTCCTTCATCTTCCAAATCCATTTTGGGTCCCTACGTCCCAAAATCTTCTAGCACCTATCCTCTGCATACCAAATCCATTTTGGGGCCTTACATCCCAAAATATCATCCCCCATCTTATCCAAGCATTCCAAGTCAGGATCGATAAAGGCACATTCCCATATCTCATATCTACCAATCTCCTTTCATCTCTCCATCCATATCTCCTCCATCTCCTCCATCTCCTCATATTCCTTCCAATGCTTCTCGCAATTTGGATGCCATATCAAATATGCATAAAGAGACATATCCACAAAGATCTAAGGATTGTCATGTCTAGTCTAAACGACATGCTCAACCAAAGAAAAATCCCATCAAGCAATCCAAAGCATCCCAATGGCCGCAAAGGCCCAACAAAGCAAAAGCAAAATCCGATGCATACCAATGGCCACAAAGGCCCACCAAAGCTAAAACAAAGATGATGTGGATCCCAAAGCAAAAAGATGTAATGCATCTAAAAGAAATATCCACAATGGCATCCAAGGTTGCCAATCCACCAGCTACTCATTCCTCTGCTCCATCTCCTAAATCCATTTTGGGTCCCCATGTCCCAAAATCTCCTAGGAAAATTACCCCATCATATCCGCATCTATCTTCCACATCCTATCCACTTCATCCACCTTCCTCACAACATGTGCCAATGTTGGTCCTGACAACATCCCCCTATCATGATCAATTCCCATCATTCCATCTGAATAATTTCTATCACCATATTTCCCATCTCCCCCATCCCATCCATGCCTTTGCATAATCCATCCATCCTAATAAATCTGTACCAACATCCAGACAAATCAGAAGGTCAACAAGAAATTAGAGAATAAAAAAAGTCAGTGACAAATCAGAGAATCAGAAGATCGATACAACAGTAGCAACAAGTTAGAAAGTCAACAGAAGGTCAGCAACAAATCAGACAAATCATCAAAAGGTTAGCAAAAAGTCAGCAAAAAATCATAAAATTCATAAAAATTGGAAAATCAAGAGAAAAATATCAAAAAAGAAAAAGAGAAAAACATTCGTCCAATCGTGAAAACTTGGCAATTTAAGCGCCTTGGACAAATACCATGATGAAAACCTGGCAAACAGGTGTCATGCGTAGGTCCCCCTAATTCCTTTTTGCAATTGGGTGCCAATCCCTTCTATCACATCTAATCCAATATTTCTTCCATTCCATCTGTCTCTCACCTCCTTCATCCTCCCTTGGATCTTGATGAAAAAATAGAGACCACCAGGTATACATGCTTTTGGGCACCTTTTTGACATCCATCACCATCTTTCAACCACCTATCCTCTATCCAATCCATCCTTCCTAGCTTCCATCTAACATCCTCATCCTCTTGTCGACATATCTTACATCCAATCGTACCCCATTCTAATGCCTCTGAATAAATGAACTATCCTAAGCAGGGGGCATCTTATTCCTTGGAGACTTTCTCACATCCACCTTCCAAATCCTTATCTTCCATCTCCAAATCCCAAGCATTCCTCTATCCAGATCCCTCAGCGGTTCCTCCAACATCCATCTTCCAATCCTCAAGCAAATCCGCCATCCAATCTCTCCAAATCTCCTAACAATTCCTTCATCCAAATCCGCCATCCAATCTCCCCAAGCATTCATCCATCTTCCAATCCTCAAGTAAATCTGCCATCCAAATCCGCAAGCATTCCTTTATCCAATCTTCAAGAAAATTCGCTATCCACATCTCCCAGCAATTCTACCATCCAAATCCAAATCTCCCAGCAATCCTCCATCTGAATCCTAAGCATTTTCTTCTAGCATTCATCCCTCAGCATTTCCCTCCAGCATTAATCCCTCAAGCATTTCCTCCATCTTTCCATCACTCGGTATCTTCCCTTGTCATTGGTATCTAGCTATAAAGCTACCCCCATGCAATCCACTACCATTCATCCATATCCAAAATCTCCTAGAAATATTCCAAACATCTGCCAATCCTATCCGCATCTTCTAGCTATCCAACATCCAAGATCAAGCTAATCCATCCCATTACATTCTTAGTCTTGATCCTAGTCTTGTAGAAAGCCTTGATCTCAATCCAATCATCATCGTTGGGATACATTCTTCCCAAATCCATGTCATTTCAGGACACATCATCCATCATTTGCCTATCCACCATCAGTCCATCTCAGCGTTCCAGCCTAGCTGGGGCATCATTTTGCATATCTTTGAAGTTACAGCTTCGTCCCCAGGTCCCTTATACATCCTATCTTGAGTCTTGTACTCCAGCGTCAGTTGTGTCTCCACCTAGGCTCATTTGTACATATGTGTCTTTAGGTCCCATCCTTTGTGTTAGTCAGCCCTTGGGTCGTCATGACCAATCCAGCTAAGCGCTTAAGCAATCATCCCTTGGTCCTTTTGAGGTTTGAGAATCTTACCTATCTCTTGTCATAGGAATCCTTATCCGGTTACCTACCATCCGCTTCGTATCACCAATCCTTTGAGTTGCTCAAACCTTATCTTAAATCAGAATCAATCCCAGCACTACCCTTTGACATAAAATTTGTCTAGGGAATCTTGTACTTGTCTTTGTAGGCCTCATCATCTCGAGCAAGAGATCGGCATGCACTGGCAAGAATCCCGTCTTCCGAAGATCATCAGTCTATCTTAGGTTTACTAGTCAAAATCCAATCCTATCCTATCTGATCCCACATCAGGAAGCAACAACTCATCCCTGACGCTTCACAATCTCCCACCAATCACACTAGGTTCGTGACGATGTATCCTTCCTCATGTTCAAACCAAATCTTTCCACCATCGATCCAATCAATCATCCCTAATCATCCTACCTATGGCAAAAGGTGTGTGAGATACTTGTTATTTCATTAGTACCTTTGGATATTTGCTTATCTTTTGAGCTCTCTTGTACATATCTCCCCGTCCGTTGTACATATCGTCCCATCTTGTTGTACATATCCTTGCTAGTCCTACAACAACATTTGATCAGATATCTTGTCCCACCCAACTTTGCACTTCAGCAACATCAATTGTCGACTATCCTTGATCACTATGACTATCTTTGAACCTCATCATTTGCCAGTGAACAACACAACATTCTCCCCATCCACATGGGTCCGCACAGATGTATGCTTCTTTATTGTCCGGCCTAAGCCTAATCACGGGTCCGCACAGATGTATCCTTTTATTTTGTTTGACCTAAGCAATCAAACCGGGTCCATGACGATGTATCCTTCGCCATGATTAGACCTAATCTCCCCCCATCAATCAACCATCAATCTCTCTCCTTGGCAAAGGATGTCTTTTGGAGTTATCATGTTGACCTTGGATTTTGTCCTTTGGGTCTTGTTTATCTTTTATGGTTTCTCGTTGTCCTCTACTCAAAGTCGCCACGATCCTTTATATCATGGTGTGCATCGAATGAGGACAATCTGGGGCAAGGTCTTTTGATCTTTTGGTTCTTCCTGTGAGTCAGTCGCATGTTTGTGGTTTCTCCAACATCTTTTCCACCATGCCTCCTCTAGGTTTCATGTGTGATGTTGGAAAAACCCTTTGCGTGTTTTTAGCGTCAGTCCTATGCAACGCTGGTGACAAGGCGTCGTGATCCCAGTATCCTTGGAAGGTTTCTAGTATTGCTATATCAAACTAGGTTGTGCTCTCAAAAAGATCCAAAGCATGAAGCTCCCTAAATCCCCCATCCAACATCATATAGATTAATCTTGCATCTTTTCATATAGCTGCATCCTGGATCTCACTATCATATTGCACTCCTGCATCTTTTCTCTTGGAAGTTTGACTGTTTATTCCCCCTTCTTCCTCCTTTCCCTTCTGTGTTCTTTTCGAGAAAATTTCACAAAGTTTCCTCTTTGTGTTATTTTCTTGAGGGGACACAACCCCTTATCCTTTATTCTAGCCTAGGGCATCTTATTTTCTTATCTTTGACGCCACGTCACTTGTGGCATCGCATCAAAGAGGGGCAAAATGTAGACACCTAAAAATCCATTAGAAAATAAAAATATTTTTTATTTTCTGAAAACCCTTGATGACATCATCATTAATTAATTAATTATTATGCCATTAATCCCTCCTATCTTGATTAAAGACATTTAATTAAGAAACCCTAGCCAAAAATATTTAAATCACATTTGAATGATAAACCCTTCCAAAAATTTTTAAATCTAATTTAAACATCATCCCTCCTATTTATTAAAATCATTTAATAATTAAAGTCTTCAACCAAACCCTTTAAATAAATTTGATATTTATTTAAATCCCTAAATCCCTAAACCTCTAGACTCTTCTAGAAAATCCTAAACCCTTATCCTAACCTTGGTCCATTCAACCCATGAAAGTCAATTCTTATCCCCTTGACTCAACCCCTAACCAAACCCCAAACCCTAACTCTCCTTCCTAACCCAAGCCCTTAGGAAATCCTATAAATACTCCTTCCAAGAGAAAATTATTAGCTTAGTTCATATCATTTATGCATTGTTATCATGACAGTTTGCATCTAGATCATCTTAAGCTTTTAGCATAATTGTTAGATTTAATTGTTTTTCAAGCTTTCTAACATATCATAGCTTAGCAAAAATGGATTAACTTAGTTCCTTTCATTGTTTTGCATAGCATATAGCATAATATCATCTTTCATTTGGATTAAAATCTATCTAGCATAATCATCCTTGCATCAAATCTTCATTTCAGCATCATTTGGATCCTTAAGGCCTTAGGGGCAAATCAAGTGTTCTATACTTGTTTATTGCCACTATGGGGTTCTAATGGTATCTAATCAATCCCAATCCCCCCTAATCATCATTAGGGACATGCTCCATGTGTTTTGAGAGCACACCCACATTCCTAAAGTAAGAGCAAATCAAATGGCCACAAGGTGCTCCCGTTTAAGCTCTATCTGAGTACTTTGCAAATAGTTTTTTCTATAAGTTATGAATATACTCATAAACTAATGTTTGAATGTCTACGCCTTTCAAGACAGATTAGGTTTGCACTGATCACACCATCATTATAAGGTGCAATATGAGCTGTTATTCTTATGATTTCACTGTGACAAGAAGCAACTGCTAGTCTCACATCTTCACACGGATGTTCCAATAATTTGTGTTGAATCAAAACAACTATTGAGGGCTGCAAAGCCCAATTCAAAAGTCTCCAATCTATCTGGTCTCCTCTAGATAAATACGAATCTAATTCTTCCAACTTAGAAAGAAGACTAACTAGAGATTTCACGGATTCCAATTGTAATCTAGTTATATAGAGCCCATTCTCTATTTCTTTTTCTTTCTGCAAGTTTCTTAATTGTTCACCATTAAAGGTGTCATAAAATTCTTTGGAGAAAACACTGCTTTTCAGATTTTCTATTGTCTTCATTTTGTTTTCTGAGATAAGCTTTGTGAATTTCACAAAATTTGATGCACACGAAAAACCACCGTAATGGACTAGCCTCTTTGTAAATGATACTAAAGGTAATTCACAGCTTGGGAATTTAGGCTGCTCAATAGCTTTTATAGGAGAAACCATAATCTGATTGGTTTCTAGAACACTTATAAATCTTCACAATGGCATAGGAAAAATTGCAAATTGATTCTTGCCTCTTTGACTAATTGACAGATCTGCCCTTTTTGACTATACAATTGCTCTTAGTTCATGACATTTCATCAAATAGCACAGTTACAAAGTTGCAGAGTTATGATAATTTTTGAGGTTTCCACAGTTTCCTAGTAGTTTGTTCAGCAATATAATGTGCTACCCTTGGTTGCCTCTCAAATTCACCTTTTAGAATGCTTAGTTTTCAGAGGTAATGTCAAACAGTTTGCATAGGCAAAATGTGCTTAACTGTTGCTTAGATTTGCACAACTTGTTAGAAAGTAAAGATCCCCAAGATAACTGAGAGGGGGGGGGGGGGGGTTAATCAATTATCAGATAATTTATCCATTCAACAACTTTAAACAATATAATCAATGTACTGATCAACCATAGAAAGATAACCATACACAATTGCACAATAACACGAGATATGTTAACTAGGGAACCTCTTGAAAAGAGTAGACCCCGGTGGGAATGATGCCCACAAAATGATGCACTAATATGAAAGTTCCTTGTTAGAAGATGGACCCTGTTAGGAGTCTTATGAAATACATTTAGTACATATAAATCCCTATTAAGAGATTTTGAATCCCTGTTAAAAGATTCTAACCCGGTTAAGAGTTTATGAAAGACAGAAGGACCCACTGCCCAAATAGCTTCAAGGCAAGTTCTCTGAACCCACTGTCCAAAAGATATTAGAATTATTCAACAAAATAATATGAAATATATTACCTCCTTCACACTGTGCCAAAACTGCACTCTCTGCTACACAAGATCACAATTCCAGATCTCTGTACTCACAAGTCTTCCTTCATCATTGAATTAGCTCTTTTCTTCACTTCATGCATATATTCGCATCTCACTCTTCATAGTACACATTACAATAAGGAAAACATTCCTTCTTATATACCAAACTCAAATAATTACAAATGAGTCGGTCCTCAATTACAAAATAATAAATTCTACACGCTACACACAAAATTCACAAAAACTGTCGGCTTCCAGTTACTGTAACTTTCTCCAAACATATTCTCGAAGTTTGCGCTGTGAACCACGTCATCATTAATGAGTCTGCAACATCCTTTTAATTGTGCAAAATCAGATTCCATCCCAACTAAGAGATATCCTCCAATTTCCGAACATCGCTACACAGAAACACTGTCTAAACACTGCTTTCACCAAAATGCTCATAACTCTTACAAATGAATGAATTTCTTTTTGCGCTGTTAACCATAGGTTAATAACACACCAAAGAACATACCATCAACTGCGCAAAAGCCAATCTGCAATACAACATGTGTGCAAAACAAAATTGTACCTGCTTTCTTGCTAATATCCAGAATATCACTGTGTTGACATCAATGACAATCCAAGTCATGAATGCAACAACAACTGCTACAGAATGACTGCCAAAACACTTTGCATTCATTCTTAACACAACTTAATTACTCTTAAGAACCAATATCTAGTGCTGTTAAAATATTGGATGTAGAGCATGTGCTTCAAGTAAATACAGATTGGTCAAATACTGCAAAATTAAAGAAGATGCTAACCTTATTTGTTTAATTGAAGAACTCTGACATTTACAGGCAATGTAGACTCCTTAACTTCCAACACCAAATCTCAGTCTGGTCTCATGCATCAGTACCCAGGAACGCACAGTATTGGTCGTTTTAATATCTGAAACTTAAAATATCATTCGATTGTCATCTTTCACCTAAATAAACTTCACTGTCATTAAACTGGTCTTCAATGGACTGTCATTACATCATAGAACATGTATCATAGAACATGTATCTTTCCAAATAGAATTTTCCTGATCAATAATCAGTCCCAAAAATGAAGTCAAACACCTTACGTTATCCTCCGCAATGACCTGTCAACGAACTAGTCACAGCTGTGCGATTTTGGGTTTTTTTTTGTGTCACCACTTCCAGTCTGGATGTCCCAGCTTATGTATATATACCCTTTAATGAATCGTGGGTGTCTTTCTTCTTGGCAATCCTTATATTATTGTGAATTTTTTTTAAAAGTCTATTCCCACTTTCCAGAAATTAGCCTCAACATTCTGTCTCACGATAGTCTCAGAAATGGCAATATCACTCCTTGGAAGAATACTCTGTTCGAAATGATTAATGTAACTTATGTATGCATCAAATTTTAGGCAGGATCCTCTAGATCTTTAAAAAAAAATCATTGATACACATTAATCTTCTTTCCATTATTATTTGCAGCAACTATAGGTACACCCGTAAGACTCAGAAATTCCAGACGTATTCCTCTGAAACGTATTCCTCTGCAAGTCAGGTTTGTCCACTTGTAACGACAGAAGGCTCTGTCTCATTAACATTAAGCAACGCCACCAAAGATGATAAAATCTCCAAACGAATCATTCCTTTAAAACTCGCGACAATATCAAGTAGTTGGTGGCAAAGATAAAAATAAAAATGAAACGACACAGCTCAGACAACACTTGCTTTTGTCTCATTCCCAACTTCCGTAGCAACTTCGGAAAACCATTTCTAGGCGTTGAAGCGACTCTCTGTTACAATCAGATGTTAAGCGTTGTGAGATAGCATCCAGAAATGACGATTCCTTGTGACTTGCCAAGAGACTTCCACGTTCTTGGCTCTCTCTCTCTCGCTTTTTTTAATCGTTTAAAGTGACTTGCCAAGAGACTATCTCGGTTAACAACTCTTTCAGTAGTCGGGGGTGATTTTTGCAAGTCTCGTCCCGGTCTTCAGAGATGTCGTTCCACCATGTTCAATTTGGTATTGTTGTCCGTCAGAAAAAATAATTGTCATAATGCAAAGCTTTTGACGACTCCAAGGTGCTTCTTCAGATTTTCTCTAATCTCTCGTTGGCCCGTTTTTCCCTTGTTACTCCTGCACCATCCGCACCACACAACCACTCACGACTCTTTCGACAGTTTGAACTCAAGCCACGAAGCTAAGTAAGTCATTAACGGCTCACTCGGACTATTCAGCACACCCGTCGCACCTCAAATTTAGTTCCCATCTTCCCGATGACACCCACTTTGATTCGCAAAAACCATAGCTTCTGCAATGTCTCCCGTAGACTCTTAACTTTGCCGTCGAGGCCTCTTTTCTCCGTCGTCGATCATTCACCTTCCAACTGAGCGTTCCAAATTCTTGTTACCGGAAGAACACATTATAGAATATTTGCACCGAACTTTAATAATTTCATTCAATAAATCGATCCTTATTTACCTTCAACTAAAGTCTTTAGTCGTAGATAAATAGATGGATAGATAAAATTTTAACTTCTACGAGGCTGTGACAGCAAGACAACTTAAGCCAACTTTAGTAATTTGGTTCTTTTCTTATGCAAGTTGATGATGAGCGCACTTAACTTCTCAATCGTATATTATATGTGTGCTCAGATTAGAACAATAGAAACCACACAACCTGCTTTATGTCTTGCGTAATAAATAGTCTCAAGATTTAATCAAAGTCGAGCTTTATATAAAATTCCCCTCTAAACTAAGTCAAGTGCGATATATGTGTGATTTCCGCTAAAAAGTTGCACCATTTTTATTCAATCCCAAAAGCACTGCTAAAAGCTCTACAATAAATTGGGAACTTTACTTTGTTCAATGACAAGCAAAATAATATATACAAATAATCTCATGCCATTGATATACGAATTACATTTGTTTTCTTCGACAAATAATAATCAGAATAAAATAATCTTTTTTCATTTTTTCCCTTCAGAATCACTTCTCAAACTTGAACCATCTCATTAAAACCTCAGATTTTAAACTGTCTCATAAACCTCATAGGCTGACATAATTCTCTGCTTTGATTTTACTATAGTATCCCCTAGGATATTAATTTCAGATTTCTATCACAGAATTTAAACAAATAATTTCCTTGCAATTGATTTCAATATTATATTAAAATTGTTAAAATATCAGTTGAAATAGAGATTTTGAAATGAGATAGGAATATTGTATTTAAACCTTTAGAAGAACTACAACAAAATATCCAATCGTAGTTACAGAACTTACAACAAGATTGGATAGCAGAAATATGAGTCTGAAGCACAAAGTGAGAGACCTGCGTGATATCTCCAACTGACAATGGGTTTCTATCCATTGCCTCCAAGCTCGAGGGTTTTTGTCCTCAAACTTGCTGAAAATTGAAGCTTCCAAATTCTCTAAGAGAACAATAATCAAAATATAAACGAAGCGTAAAACCCAAATGAGCTCCTCTCTCTTCTTTTAAAGAGCATCTCCATGACCCTTTGTTTTCCAACTTCATTTTCCAATTGCCCATCTCTTGGAATTCCTCTTCTTTGTCTCTTTATTATTCCCCTCTTTTAAAAATAAAATGACTATTATTAATTTTCATTGAGCTCCACTTAAATCATTTTAATACTTTTTAATGTTATTACACTGAGAGGCGTAAAGCCTACAGCCGCATCAATCCTCCCTATAGCAGGTCATCGATAAAAAGCAAGTGGGTAAAAGCACAATCGAGTGTCACCTTTTGGGCTAACTCAATTCACTAGGCCCAGTTAAACTCGACCGAGTTAGACTCGGCCGAGTCTAACATGGCCGAGTACACGTAGGTGCCACACGACGCTGAATGACATCTACGTGGCCCATTGGACTGGGTCGAGTGGTACTCGGCCGAGTAGGACTCGACCGAGTCTAAATAATATTTTTAATATAAAAAAATATCACAAACCACTCATTTGCACACTATTAGGCTATTTGAGTGGGGCCGACCCCTAGGGGGACTCGGCCGAGTCAGACTCGGCCGAGTCTACTTAGGTGGCATGCTATGTTGGCAGCCAAACCACCAAAAACATAAAAAAATTAGAATTTTGCACTTCTGTTGTTCCTTTTTTAGATCAAAATAGAAAATGTTAAAAAATTAAAAGTACCCTTTTCTAGATCTCAGAAGTACGATTCTAGACATATAAATTTTATATTGTTTCATCTACAAAATGTTAAACAAATTTGCTAAAAACTACATGTAGGTATATTAAACTTTGAGAAGATGTTGATTTGGAAAATATAGAAAAATACTAAATCAATTCAGAAATTTTTTGAAATTATATACGGCACTAGAGGAGAGAGTCCTCTTCAAGAATATATAATTTATTTAGTTTTTGGTATAGTTTTGATAGGGTAAAAGTGACGGGAAACAAAAACTGTTGATTTCAGGTAAGGTTGACTTTCAATACTTATAACGGGTAAACTATAGATCGAAAAAACTTCTTTCTTTTTTCCTACACTAGATATACATTTCATCTAAAACATATTTTGAAATTGGGGGGAAAAAAATGTTTACTTATAATGATTTGACGGGAAGTGAACTCCCTTATTTGTAGTATTTTCAGGATATGAAAAATAGACCTAAAAAATTAAAAAAATATTAATTTTTAAAAATTATAGGCATAAAATTCATCCTATTTTACACATTTCATCAGTTTACATCATCTTCAAATTCTCAACAGAAATGTGACTTTTATGCCTTTGAAGTTTTTCAATTTTTGTGTTGTTAGCCTCTTCCTTTGTAAAAGGGTGACAACTTATTGTGCTTTTACCCAGGTCATCGATAAAAAATGCTGTAAGATTAAAGAACCTATTCACATTCCATTGGTTGTGGCAGTAACACATACATGACAATAACGTGGCAGAGTAGCTACCAGCAGTAATAGATACTTCCGCGCAATTACTTCCCAGCAAAAAAAAGAATCCTTTGGAATTCCTCTGCCATCTTTTAATGTCCACACTCAATATACGTTATTGCACTAAAGAATCATCACACTCTTTATGAAGGTGGAGAGTCTTCGGTTATAATCACAGTGCAAGTGGAGAATATAAAACGTACAGGAGTGCAAGAGTCTTTCGTTAAATATGTGCCCATATATTAAGTAGCTGAAGTAATAGAGGCACACTATTGGGCTTTCTAAGCCTATTCCTAGGAAACACTGTTGTACAACTACCTCTGTTTCATGTTTATGCCCTGAATATCATATTTCTTAATGTTCTCGTCTAGCCATTTTTTCAAAGCTTCCATGCATGGCACTCAAATATTCCATCGTTCCTATTTCGAGCATGAGGGGGGCATATGCTTTGAATGTCTCCAAGGCCTTTTCAATAAATCTTTTGTGTATTGGAAGCGATCATATTTCCTTTTTTGTGATGATGCCTCTTTGAGGATTCTGTTAAACAGTCTTTGGTCTTTATTTATGGTTCCATATCTTGCATGCAAGTCTACCAGGGTAGTAACAACTGTAGCATTCGATAAGATTCTTCATTCCTACTGTTTTAATGAATGCTCATAACTAATTTCTCAGTTTTCATTTTTATAAATGATGAATATGATTGTTGAATTTGGAACTATGCCCACACATTACGTTTATTTGGGAGTTTGCATCTGTTCAAAGATTTCTAAAAACTTTTGAACAAATTCCTCTAAAACTTCTTGTGCAAAGAGAAATCTTTGGCCAAGATTTCAATTCTGCACCCACTAAAATCAACCCTTTGCATATTTGGAACTCACGACATTAATCAAATATGCTAGTAAAGAAATGGAAATTGGCTTTACGTTAACCATGTCTTACAACTATTTTAATTAATTAATTTAATTATATTCTTTTAATTACTTTTTTCTAATCAATAGAAAAGAGTTTCGATTATTGTCTTAAGAATGTAGTTTAAAGTTTACGATTTTGAATTGATTTGAATGTAAATACGAAAATAGAATAAAATGTTGTTTATATATGTAAATTAATTTCTATTTTTTTAAAATTTTATAAGTAAACAATTCTAGTCATTTAAAGTAAATAAATTTTTACTAATGTGAACAATATAAATTTAATTTTAATTAAAAATATATTTAATATAAATATAAAATAGAAATGTCAAAATACTATTTGATAATACTCATTTATAATTTTATTTATCTAATATACAAGGTTTACTATCAAATCTAAATAAATCTAAACCAAAGCGTAACCTTAATGTTAACCCTAACCATAATATAAACTTTAACCATAATATAAACCATAACCATGATATAAACCTTAACTTTGAATGCTAATCCTAGTTGTAACCTATTAATATATACTCTATATATAAAAATTAGAAAGATTTTATGTATATAAAAAGTAAAAAGATTATCTAGATTTTAGATTTAGATTTATTCTAAAACTAATTGTTTTGATTAAGGGAAAAACAGGTTTTGAAGGGGCCCCGAAACCCTGTACAAAATGGTTAGAAAGGATATTAAAAAAAGCATACAAACATGAGATAGATCAAGACCACATCGAGGGTTTTACAACAGGCTTCCAAAATCTAGAATAAGAAAAGCCACTGTATAAAAGAATAGAACAATAAAGTCCAGCAGCCCTGAGACAACCAACAGACAACAAAGATAAATACATCCAATTAAGGTCCAACTGCCCGTAACGAAAAGTCCAAGAAAAAATATTTCTTTCCCATCTGGGATCGAAGGGACATCAAAAGAGGGCAGATGTTTAGATTTTTTTTTTCCTTTTACAGAAGTCCACCTGTCTTCCGCTTTCTTAGCCAAATCCTGCCAAGAAGATGAATCAAGAATTGAGTCACCCAAGTTCTGAGAAACAAAAGAATGTCCTAGGATAGGGCCATAAGTATCCAAAGAGACTAATTCAAAAGGAGAATAAGGAGTATCCAATCCAGAGTGAACCAACGAAGTAATGGCAGTAAAAGGGGCAGACTCCTCACAACCATTAGAGCCCCGAACAACTGAATCTGTACAAAGAGGCATTTCAAGGATGGAATCAACATCCGAGGTCAAGCCAACAACAGTCTGAAGAGGCACATTGGCCTCCACAACCTTCTGAGAAGAGGAAACAACTTGAGAAAAGCTCCTGATAGATGAGTCCTTCACAATAGAATAATGTTGAGAGGAAGCCCCCTTCCACCAAGAAGTAGGTTTCTTAACCTTTTCCAATCCACATTGATCCGCTAAGTGACCAGTTTTAAAACATCTCCTGCATCTAAAGGGGAGTCCCTCATAATCCAATGATTGGATCCAAGATCCTTTAGGATGCTTCAACATAATCTTTTCTGGAAGACCCTTGGAAGAATCCAAATCAATCAAAATCCTAGCATAAGTAGAATGAAATATATCATTAGATTCCTCATCAACCATCAGAAAGTCCCCAAGAGCCTCACTCACAGCCTTAAGCAGAGAGTCTACCCAAAAATGAAGAGGGATGTTAGGAAGCCGCACCCAAGTAGGAACCTTGGAGAAAGTCTCAGAAGAGGCATCAAAGTCAGGATGCCAAGGCTTCATCATGAGCATGAACCGGGCATCCCAGCTAAAAAAATTATCACATAAGATCAAATTCCTATCAGCAAAATTATTAAACTTAGCAATGAAAAAACCCCTAGCAAGAGGGAAAATGTGAACCGTTTCTGAAATGATGGGTTCCCACTGGCGAGTAATACAAGCATGTAGATTAGAAAGACTCGGCCATAAGCCCCTAAACCTGTAGATTAGACCACGCTCTGAGAAAACAAAGGAGGCACCTTCAATGTTTTTCACAACCTTGTCATCCAGAGAAAGAATCAGAGGGTTAGAGACACGGAAAGGGGCCGCACCCTTCTGTCTGGGAGTCGAAGACTATTTAGGGACGAGAGGTTTGCGTAGAGAGGATCCCTGAGGAGCATATTTCTCCCCAACATTAACTGAAGGGCCAAGGGAGCCAACATCCCTAGCCGCTGACGACATCAAAACCCGACTAGAAGGAAGGGGCGGGGTCGTAGAAGAAGCATCGTGTGTGGGAGGTTGAGAAGTATTCTCCACACACCCAACATAACCCAGAGGAGTAGGAGCAAGCTGCCAATGACCAGTAGCTGTAGCGGCAACAAGAACCTTGATTGCTGCATGAGGAGAAATGACAGGAGCCCGAGACACAACATTGGCAGGAGCCCTAGACGTAGCATCAACCGAAGACACCCGAAGCGCAAGACCAACGACAAGAGGAGGAGCATCATCGGCAACATAAGCGCCAACAATAGATCCGGGAGGAGCACCATTGTGAGCGCTAGCAGTAGATCCAACGGCATGAACAAAGGCGCGCTCAAAAATCTGGGCGGGAGCGGGAGCGACCATTGTGTATTATAAAACTAATTGTTGATTATTTAAATTTTAAAAAAATAAAATGTAGTTTAAAGTTTAAGATTTTGAATTGATTTGTATGCAAATACGAAAATAAAAGAAAATATTGTTTATATATGTAGATTAGTTACCATTTTTTTAATTTCACGAATAAACAAATACTATTCAAAGTAAATGAATTTTTAGTAATGTGCACAATATAGATTTAATTTAAATTAAAAATACATTAATCATATATTTAACATAAATCAAAATAGGAATGTCAAAATACTATTTGATAATACTCATTTATTATTATTTATCTAATATACTTACTATCAAATCTAATACATATTAGAATTAATATTTTATTAACTTTGAAACAGGGTGGTGTTATGCAAATTGGACAATTTATACAAATACCAAATATATATTGAGACCTTGATCAAATTTGAGTCAATGTTAGAAATATAAATATAATCATTAACAATTAAGATAAATTCAATTCAACTCAATAGTATTATTGTAAATTTAAATAAAATAAGTCATGCATACCTTGAAACATTATATGAGTGATTAACTAATAGAATTATTAAAATAAATGAATCTATTATGACATTGAATAATATTTTTGAAGCATCATTTCTTTGTGTTTTAATGAATATGAGTTTATTTTTCTCTTCTACTTGAAAAGATAAATCAAAATATATTGGACATATTTTTTATATTTATATGATAAGAAACATATTTAGTAAGAGCCCAAACAATATGAAATGACTAGAAAAAAAATTTCATCTTGAAAACAAGAAGATTTACCTTATAAATAAATAAATATTTGACTCAATTAATTAGAATTCAAAAAAATTGAGATATATAATTGTCTTTCTACCACTATAACCATAAATAACACTAGAATCCAATTAAAATGGTATCTAAATGGTAATAGATGCAAGTATGAATTGGTTCTACTCCAAATTATGTGGGTCTACCCATTACATATTTACACATACACATCTCTTTATATGCCACATCAAATTATATAATAATAGGTTATATGAATCTAGAAGTTATGTGAGATAGATTTTATAGCAAATTTTTGAAGAATTCTGCCACTAGATTTTTTTAGCATAATGATAGAATTCAAAAAAATTATGGTAAAAAATGATAAAGAAATAATATTTTATTTGAATTAATATATACATTTACACTTACTGTAATCCTAAATACAACATTAACCCTAAAATTGACTAAATGATAGAGAGATATATAATTCTAAACCTAATCACAATCCTAAACATCAATTTAAATACTAACACTAAACCTAACCCTCACTCTAACCATATCCCTAGCCATGTACCCTAATATGAACCTAAAATAAATTATGATTTAAACACTTACCCTAACCCGAACCATAATTTTAACTCTAATCTTAATCATAATTCTAAACCAAACCCTTATTAAGTCCAAAACCTAACACTTATCCTAATACTAATCCTATGTCAAACCCTAATCCTAACATTAACAAAAATTATTATTGTAATCCTAATCATAGCATAACTATAATTACTAATATAACCCTACTCATAACATAACCCTTGTTATCATTCTAACCCAAAAAGAAACCCTAATTGTAACCCTATCACAATTCTTATTCTACCTCTAATATCATATATAACTCTTAACCCTTATCCTAAGCATAACCTAATAATGACCATAAACCTACTCATATCTCTAACCATGAAGTGAAAAATAAAACTCACACTAACCCTAACACCAACCCCCACCTTAACACTATCACTAACAATGATGTAAAACCTAATCATAATCCTAATCCAAACTATAACTATAATCCTAATATTAACCCTAATCAAAATTCTAACTATATCCCTAAACCTTAACCCTATCCATAATCCAAACTCCAACCACAACTAAAATCCCAATCCTAACCATAATCTAAACCAAAAATCTAAATCCTAATACTGACCATAGTCGTAACCCCAAAATCTAACCCTAACCATAATGTAAACACAAACTCTAAAATAATGATCAAAACCCTAATCCTAACTAAATGGATAGTCATAATATTAAACCCTAACCCTAATAAAGGTATCCAATCCCAACCCTAACCATGGTATAAACCTTAAACCTAACCAAAATCTAAAAAATTAATACTAAGCCCTAACCATAATCCCATCCTCAACTCTAAATTTGAGCCCTAAACCATAGTCATAACCATAATCATAAACTTAAAGAAAACCTTAACCCTAAAGATAATCTTAAAATTAATCCTAAGTTGGAGCCTAACCCTAACCCAAGCCATAATACAAACCAAATATAAATCCACACCTTACCCCTAATTATAATTCCAATGTTAACCCTAATAATAATTTCAACCTTACCATGATGTGAACCCTAATATAAACTTTACCTTGATCCTCACTCTAATCCTAAGCCTAACCAAACCCTAACTAAAATCTAATCTAAACACAAAACTAACCATAATCCTAACCCTAAGCTTCAAGAAATCCCTAACCCTAACCCTCATGTAAATTTAATCCCTAAACATTATATAACCCCTAGCATTAACCTTGATTCTAACCATAACCCTAAATTCTAAACCCTAACCATAATCCTAACTTTAATCCTAACCATAGCCTATACCATAACTCTAAATGTAACTATTTATCTAACCTAAGAATGACCCTAAACCTAACCATGGTGTGAACCCTAACTATAAACTTTACCCTTATCCTCACTCGAATCCTAACCCTAACCAAACCCTAATATGAACCCTAATTAAAACCTAATCTAAACACTAACTAAGTAACCGTAATCTTAATCTTAACTGTCGTGCAAGCCCTAACCCTAATCCTAAACATTATATAAACCCTAACATTGACCATGATTCTAACCATAGCCCTAAACTCTAAACCCTAACCATAATCCTAAGTCTAAGCCTAACCATAACTATAAGGTTGACATAACATAAACCTTAACCCTAACCCTAACCCTAATACTAAGCCCTAACCCTAATCATATTAACTTACTCAACATATAACACTAAATTGTAATACTAAATCCTAAACCTAACCCTAATTCTACCCCTAAGCCTAACATGATTCTCACACCAATATTAAACCCTAACAATGACCATAAACTTGACCTTAACAATAAACCCTAACCCTAATCATAATAATAAATCTAAACCAAATCTTAAACCTAATGTTAACCCTGACCATAATATAAACTTTAACCATAATATAAACCATAACCATGATATAAACCGTAACCTTTAATGCCAACCCTAATTGTAACCCTAATCAAATTTATTTAGTTAACGTGTTACATGTCTTGCGGCTACTACTAGCTAATATATACTCTATATTTAAAATACATCGAGATGCATCGAGACATTGAATTTTTTGATCATTCACGTTTAATATAGAGAAAAAATTAAAGTTGAAAAAATTCAACACCTCGATGCATCTCAGTGTATTTTAAATATAGAGTATATATTAGCTAGTTTAAACTCCAATATCCTTGAAAAAGGGACATTACAATAGAACATTAATTACTATATTAGCTAGTGCAACACAAAATGTGTACTTGGAACAAAGTAATAATTATACTTTGCAATTAATAGAACATTAATTACCAGGGGACATGTAACTTGACTCCTGGTACATGTATCACGTACTAGACAAAAATTCCTTATTAGAACCAGAGAGGTATGAATATGAATCAAAATAATAAGGCTCAAATTGTGGAAATAAAATATTGTCAATTCCATAATAACTAAGATTCATTTCCTAGTTTCTGTCATTTCTAGAGCATTATGGTTTTAAATATATATTTTATCATGAAGATGATTGTCAAATATTAATATAATTAATTACTAAGATTCATCTTCTAGTTTATGTCATTTCCAGAGGATTATAGTTTTAAATATAAATTTTATCATGATGATTGTCAAATATTAATATGATTAGTTATAGTACCTTTTAAAAAATCTAAGCATTTAATTTTTTAACATTCTTTACATATAGGATGTGAATCTCTATTTTGATCTTTATTTAATAATCATCTTCATTTCATGCTATAGAAACACAATACAAACATAATATGTTGAAATGATTATAGAGGTCAAATAATTATAGCATGCAGAGATTCTAGTGATATCTCAGTGTTAGTTTATTAAATCTAAGTATTATATTATTGTTTACAAATTAATATATGAAGGAAAAAATATAATGGCATTTGGTCACAAATAAGATTAGAATGGAGATAAAATTTGCACTATAATCGAAAATAGAAATTGAATTCAACCGTTTTGAGTGGGCAACCCTAAAACTTTTCAATGAGATTAAAATTTGCTTATATGTTCATCAATGTTTTTGATTTGATACATATTTTCTATTGGAGTAATGAATTCACATAGGGTTATGAAAAGGTCCCAAAATCTTGTACATCAGGAAAGACAATAACAACAATAAACTAGAACACAAAAACATGGACCTTAAAATCAAAGAAAGCTTTGAGAAACAAATAAAACTCAATGGAGGAGCATCTAGAACAAATTAAGGAAGGTTTGAATCCAAACTTCATCAAAAAGCATTGGGTGGAGTTAAAGGCTTGAATTGTTTGGGATTTCTTTCATTACTTTAAATAAAAGCCATGCTCAACCAAAGGAGACACAATCACAACACTTGGATTTCTCATCTTTAAAGGAGGATTGTTGAGTTTTCCTTCCACGGTATTACATCAATACCTTTAATTTATTGCACACACTCACACATTTATTTATATTTATATTTAAATGATTATTGATTACTAATAAAGTATCAAAATATGAATTGGTTACAAATTTAGTGACCAAGTTGGTCACTTACAATATTCCCAAACTAGCTTGTCCTAAAATTTTCAAAGTAGTAATAAACAGTTTAACAAGTACTACTATAAGTGTAAGAGTCTATATCATTAACATTAGGCTATAATAAAAGTAACTAGTAATATGTAAGGACACAGTTTCAGTCTTCATCATAATCAGAATGATGCTTCTCATCTTTTTTGTCATCTTGACCTTCATCTTCATTAACTTTTCCTTTGCCTTCATCTTTGTCATCATTTCATTTACACTTGTTGAGATGAAATGAATCAAAAGCCTTCCCAAGGGGAGGATAAATTCTCTCCCAACTGGAGCTATCAAAATTTTGATGTGTCCATTATATCTTGGATTGTTTCATCTCACCTTACTTGGTATTCATTAATAGATTTGACTGGCCTCTTCAAATTAGCTAGATATTTGCACAAAACATAGTAAGTTCTTTCATTGCTACCAATTTAATAGATTTAAGATTTAAGATTCTTCCAAATTTTAGTATCTTGCTCAAGACAAAGGTCATCTAAGGATGTTAGCCCCTATACATTCCCACTTCTAGCAGGACAACCTTGAAGAAGAGCTAGAGTTTTACTAGCGTGCTCAATATTCCACCAGACTAATATATGCCCCAAAATTTCACCTTTAGTATAGTTAATAGCATCAATATGAATGAGGTCACCTTTGTAGTTTTCCAAAGCTCTTCATATGCTGCAAAACACATTGGATTCTAATGCGATAACACTAAATTTATCGAATAGAATGTCATGACTTTGCAACCCTTTCTATTTCTTGGCCCCTTTGGTAGATGTATCATGTATATTTTTCCTTATGAGCACTTTTTATGGCTCCTCACCTTCAAGAGTCTTCACAATCTATTTAATAGGTTAAACAATGCCTTGCGTCCTAAGGTCCTTAAGTACCATACCTCCTTGATCTTTTTTTACACAAAACCACTCCCAGCATACTGCATGCTTTTTATGCTTCCCCCTATCACCATACCACAACAATTGTCTTATTAATTTCTATACTCTATTGATCTGATAACCAACAAAGAACCATGTAGAGGTATATTAAATGTTGTAAGATGAGTGTGTTTTTTTGACAAACTTGAAGTTTCCTTGCTAGAGATAAGTAGTCCCTATTCCATCTAGTTAGTTTCCTTTCAATTTTGGAGTGCATATAGTCCCACATCTTAGAAAAAGAGGGGGAGATTGACAATGGGATACCTAGATATCTAACAATTTTATCAGGGCCTCTACATTGCCAACCATAGATATTAATCCATTCAGGAGGTTTATCAGTCCAACTGAGAAGAATGGATTTTGCTTGAGGTACTTTGGATTTTGTAAATTTTATCTACTAGGGACTTCATCCTAACCAATCTAAAGAAGATCTAAGGTCATGGAGAAGTGATGGAGCAGGTGGAGAAAAGAAAAATCAAAAAACCATTTTTGGTATTTTTCCATGTTTTAGTAATTTACATTTTTGAAGGCCTCCAAAGCAAAATTTTGGGTTGAAACTATCACTGGTCCTTTAACTCAAAAATTTGAAGGAATTATGTTAAGGGAGTATGATTAGATCTTTCAAATACCTTTCTAACAATGTAAGATGTTTTGAATTCTGAGCATCGAGCATGGACTTATCACCTTGCTAAGTTGGGATCACCACATGTTAAAGTGACATAATTTCTACCAAATCTAGGAGCTCATTTTCTTCAAAGGATTTTACTTTTCAAGATTACTCACTACAAAGGGTGCCATGTGTTGGCATCATAGAGGTTTTGAAGGTCAAAAGGAAAATAGATTTAACAAATCCTACCAATGTGCCATGTGTCAACACCGCACAAGTTTTGCAAAACCTAAAGGGAGAAGTTCCAAAAGTTCCCACCTACTCAATGTGTGTTCTAGCCATGGTCACATTGTTTAATGAGCTATGGGACCCACATCCTTCAAGGAAAAGTGCCACTTTTTGATACAACAAAGCATATTAAGGTAGATTTGGTCAAAAAAGAAACCGTTGCCATGCATCAAAGAGTGATCACTGAAAGTGGAATTGGAAAGTTACCTCCTCATGATGATGAATAAGTTGAAAAAGACACATGTGGCATCCATGTTGCACACATGGAAGGAGAGTAATGATGTAGAAGTCACCCATGTTGAAGTAGTTGTAACGACCTCCATAATGACAACAGACACATACCATATATTCAAAAGCCTTTTTAGTTGCAACACCCTTTTTTGGTAAGAGGTAATTTTTCATATATAATCTTGTGTGTGCATTGTAATAGGGGAGTTTTTTGTTCACCACTTTTAAAGGGAAGAACACTTAGAAATAGCTATAATTTCATTCTTAGGCCTTAGCTTCGTATTCAACTAATCAATAAAAGAAAATATATCATACTGTACCAAGTTTGCCTCTTTTGTGTGTTTACTTTGGTTTTGTGGATGATTTTAAGGCTTCGTATCAATTTTAGATGAACGTAGCTTTTAATTTTTGTGGTTTTTGGCTTTTATAATTTCATCATAGATGGATAAGTTGTTGAATCATGTTTTATACTCTTTTCATCATTTGTAATGGTTTTTGATTTGGGGTTATACTATACTATTTGGTGAGAAAAATTCACATGGAATAGATTTTTTTTGTGAGATAATAGTAATAGCTCCAGTGAGCCTTAAAGGGTGCTTCTCATAGGGAGATCTGAATATTTTTCTCTATGTTTGTTTGAATTTTTCATTATATTCTCTTTCCACTAATGAATAGTATGTGGTGGTCTATGCTCAATCTAATAGGGCCACTTATTCCTTTTATTTTTGAAGGGGAATTCAAGTGTTGTCAAAGCTTTGATGCATCACCTTAGTTTAGTTATTTTTTAATATTTTCCCTTCCTTTCCCTTTTATTCTTTCTAAGCACAAAAATATGTTTTCTAAAATCCTAGAGGTTTCTTTGCATAGCGCATTAGGTTACCCATATGTAGAGCTTCTGATAAGTTTCCCTTAGGTGTAAACTTTAGGGATCAATAGATCTAGATGCCTTACAAAATAGCTCAATCCCACTAACCTAGTTACCTAAACTATCTTCCTTAAGCACTGGGAATAGAGTTGTGTCATCTGCAAACTGAATGTTTAGGAGAGGAGAGCCATTAGGAAGATTAATACCTTGTAATATGGGGCCCAACTTGTTAGATCTGAGAATATAGTATAACCCTTTTGAAGCTATCAAAAATAAGACTGAGGCTAAGGGACAACGTTTCCTAATGGATCTTCCTAGAGAGAAAGATTCTTTAAGCTCCCCATTAATGTCTAGTCATGCATCAATATCTTTGAAAATAACTTGTACCATTCCACAACATATTTCAGGGAATCCCATGGCCTGCATAAAAGTGATGACAAATGACCATTCCACCTAGTTACAAGCCTTTTCAAAATCAAGCAATAGGATGCCAACTTATTGTCTACTTTTTTTCCCAATCTAGGCATTTCCTACTAGTGATTAGGTTTTCTAAGATATATGTCTTTTTAATGAACCCTATTTGAGTATGATTAATAATACTTGGCAAGATGTTGGTAAGCCTCTTAGCAAGTAATTTTGCAAGGTTTTTATAAGAGACATTCAATAAGGTTACGAGTCTCCAATTTTTGATGTTGCTATTGTCTCCCACTTTAGGAAGCATCCTAATCACTCCTTTATTAATCTTCTCCCCTAGTGTTCCTTTTATAATAGCTTCCTAGTATACTTCAACCAAATCTTTAACCACCCATTCAGTATTGGTTTTATGGAATTTTCTAGTAGACCATCTATACTAGGGGATTTGTGATTATGGAAAGAGAGAATGGTGTTTTTAATCTCTTCTTTTGTAAGGTTCTTTCCTACCTCCATAGGAATATTCTAGGTGATCTTATTAAGATAACACTCTCACAAAATTTGTGAGCTTTCTTACAATTGATATCCTCCACTTCACCAGTGAAGAAGGATTGGTAATAATTCAAACACTTCCTTAATGTTTGATTTATAGCATAATTCACTTAGTGATATCACACAACTCAAAATAGGCAAAATATCATGATTTTAAAACTTAGAAATTAAATGATCAAGTTAAAATATTATACATGCCACAAATAAGACACTACATAACCCAAAGCCTTCGTTGAACATATGACTTGTTGGGGCATGTGATTTTTGTGTTTTTTATGAGGTTTTGTGCTCACTATTGTCCATACAATATTACTTATTTGGGAAAAGGCTCCAAGTTTCAATACAATCCTTTTTCATCTAGCCATTGGTTTTTCTTTTCGGATAAAAATGTATCACATTATTTATATTATGAAAAGCTTTATAAGGACCATAATACTTTTTTGGCTCAAATATTTTCTTTATGATCACCTACTTATATGATTGTAACCTAAAAAGAAACTTCTATTTCAAGATTTCATTTGTTCCTATATCAATCAATTTTTTTCCACTTTTCTTTGGGGTCACGGTTAAGTTCCCTTGAGAGATTTGAGCACTTATTGTTGTTGCATAGTTTGTTTGTACATTGCAATAACTGTGATTGCACTTTCAAGGATGGTATTTGCATGATTAATGAAACCTAGAGGGTTCCATAAATATGGACATTATGGGATATTCATACTTGTGGGATAACATTATTCTACTAGTGACAACAATTAACTAATAGTTTATTGATTTAAATTTAATGAAAATGATTCTCCAAGGAATTGAGAACAGTCTAAGTTTTCTTGATAGATCAAGAGTGATGAACTATAAGCTAGTTGAAAATTTGAAAAGGGAGTTAGTCCAAAATTAACTATTGAATGTGAAATCACAATCTCTTTAATATTTTGGCTATGATGAAGCTTTGGAATTCTCCAAGAATGTTGTTATAATACTTCGTATAAAAGAATGACATAAAACACAAGAATTGACGTACTTTTCAATCCTATCTACCACAACTATAATTGTATTTTACCATTGAGATTTACAATTCTCCATGAATGTTTTTATAAATGCTTTCTACAAAAGGATTATAGAAATCAAAATAATAGACATACCTTTTGGGCCTACCTACCACAACTATAATGATAATTCTCCCTTCATATTTTGACACCATGGTGATATAATTTAGAGAATAATAATAGCAATGGATCACATCCTTAACAATAAAAAACAATAGGTCCAAAATAAGAGTAGAACAAAGAAAATATATGCACCTGAATACGACTATAAAACTAGGTCACTTTCCTAACCTTAAAATGCAAACAAGATTTGTGGATATGATTGTAAATTTATATCACTACTATCTATTTATAGCATAATTTGACTAGTGATCCTAGGATTCTAATTAGATGAAACATTTTGATTATCAAAGTTATAAATGAACAATTATTATAATCAAAATGTTATGCACACATTTATGACACTCCATAATCTATGCCATTATTTTCGCTTTCCTATATAGCATCTTTGAGTCTTTCATTTTAATGAAACTTTGTCATCACCATGGTCAATAGTACCCTTTTGAAGTATTGCTTATGTTTCGATATCATCCTTCCAATTTTATCTAGGTCTTAGATTTTTCTATAGATTTAGTCTTATTTGCAAAAACTATAGTAAAACACAAAATGAAATATTGGATATACTTTTATGGATTAAAGTAACTTCACTTTTCCTATCACATTACTAATCCTTTGTAAAACTTGGTAAAGGCTATAACACTTTGACTCCAACTTCTCATCTTTATTTTGTTTCTTTAAGTATACTATTCAATTGTAGCCTCAAGAAGACCTAACTCTTATTTCAAATTCTTTTGTACTCCCATATAGACCAAATGATTATTCAATTTTTTATTTCATGACTAAGTTTCTTTAATAACTATGGGGGAATTATCACCATTGCTTAATTTGATCATCCATTACAAGAAGCTTAAATTACACTTTTGAAGATGGTGACTTGTGGTAGATGATACCCATAAAATGCTACAAATGTCAGGATTATGGAAGTATGACAATGTAATACCATTATTTTACTTATGAAAATCATTTAACCCAATGGGATAGTTATTAATTCAAAGCAACAAAGATAACCATCAAAGGATTTGTTAACGAGCTTAGTTTTCTTTTGAAACTCAGGTTGATGAACCATGGGAAAGTTGAAAGAAAATGGATTAAGTCCTATAGACACATAAAAATGTCTTCTTAATAATCTTAATTTATTTATCAACTAATGTGGATCCATTTATTAGTTTCATATTTTCATTCATTAATAATATATTTTCCATACTCTTTATAATTCTATTAAATACATTTAATAATATATTCTATATATTTATATTATTACACTATATCTATTTTAAATAATATCATTTATAAATCCCTTACATATGACAACTTCACCCTTTATTTATTCTCCTTCACTTACTTCAACCACGTTCACTTAGTAAATCTGGGACAAATGCTTATCTCCAACTACCTCCTTTATCCCACATTTGTTCTAATATTGGATCCACCTATGTGGACATCTATAAAATGTATTTCCACTCTCATTCTTAAGCCTCTCGCATTTTTGTTTGTTCTTGCATCATCAATATCTCTTGTATCTTTGATCTTTACTAGCTTATTTCATTCATCACATTTTGCATTTTTTTAATTTGATCTTTAGTCTTTGTTCTTCATAGCTTCTTGTGCATGTGCTTCTAAGAGCATCCATATTTGAACACAAGATCTATGATAGAATAGGAGAACAATGGAGTTAGAAATTCATTTGCGTGCGTGCGTGTTTTAGTTTAGTTGTTTGGTTTTGCACGCGTATGTGTTTGGTAGGTGCTCCATTGTTTGATGTTGGAATAAGTCAGAATCTTTTATTTAGATCTCCATTTCTAGTGTCATACAAGTCCCATAAAAACTATTAAGAGAACACAATAAATTTAATTTTGGGAGTGTTATCACTATAATGCATGTTATAAAAGGATGACATAAAGCACAAGAATAGGCCTATTTTGTGGGACCATCCACCACACCTCTATTGATATCTTAGCTTTAGATATTTAATACACAATGAGTAAATTCATTGAGATCTCCCATCATTAGTTAGGAATGGATAAATGTGTTGAAATACTTGACATCTTGACATTATACCTTTGTTTTGTTAACACAAAATACTCTACATCATCTTTGAGACTTTCCAAAAATAATCTTGCTTGACCCTATGATGTGTATTCAAGAAGATTGACTATTGACAAGTAGGAGATGCATCTGTAGACACCTGAATAATATCATCTTTGCCTTTATCATTTTGTCCTAGCCAATCAAGTACACATTATCATCTAATCATTCATTTCATCATGTCGTCACCTAATCATCTATTCATCACCTATGACCTTACCACCCTCTATTTCATCAAGTCATCACCTAATCATGTATTCATCAACGAGGACCTTATCACCCATTCATCACCTAGGACACACACTATTACTTGATTAAATTAGGCAAACGTTTTTCATAAATTGAAATATATTTTATCTATATTTATCCATTCATTATAAAGCATGAGGTCATGAGGTCTAGTCTCCCCCAACCCATGTGTTACTAGAGGATGTGTCATGGCAATGCCATCGACTATGTTATGAATTTTACCCAACACACTGTAGTTTATAGGGGGTTCTATACCCGATTCCTACATCCAAATAAAATAATAATTATCCATTCACTATCCACATATCATTCATTAATTTAATATCAATTCATGTTTTATGTGAACTAATAATTTAAAATTAATTATTAAATTATCAAATTCCACCTCATATAGATGACTGCATATATAATTGGTTTACTCAAACTTACTCCCAATCCCACTAACCAATCTAATCCTTTTCACTCTGTAGGCACTTAAAATCGTCCTTAATTAAATAAATATCTATTATTTATTTAATTATTTGACCATTATTTTTCTATTAATTAGAGAAATATTTTTATTTATTTATTTAATTTATTTTCCCTCTTTCTACAATTTAACAATTAGATAAATATTTTTATTTATTTATTTAATTTATTCCCCCCTTTCTACAATTTAACAATAATTTATTTTATTTAATTATTTTTAATCCACTTTTTCCCTCTATTAGTTAAATAAATATTTTTATTTATCTAATTAATTAATTTAGCTTTCTCTCTTCTACATGCACATGAATTAAATAATTGTATTAATTTAATTTTTCTCATGCACATGATCATTTTTTTCTTTTTTTAATTATTTGTTAAATAAATATTTTTATTTATCTAATTAATTAATTTATCTTTCTCTCCTCTACATGCACATGAATTAAATAATTTATTTATTTAATTTTCCTCATGCATATGATTAAATATATTTTTTTTAATTTTTTAAAATTATTTTATTCTTGGACTTCCACCTCTCAAACTCCTACTCTCTTTGAGTCTCACTAATCAATCAATTCTATTTTTCTGTGTCATGTAGTGAGTTAACTCTTTGTCAATTCCCCTCATCATTTCTTAATTATCAATCTTTTGAGTTTTGCTTCACATCTCCACCGTTGATTCTCCTAGAGGGTTCTATAAAATAAGTTTATTCCTTCTCATTTCATAACAAAATTTGTGATCATATTTACATGTTATCATTTTGCATTCTTACTATCATATTGCTACCATAGCTTTACATTTTTCGTCAGTCAACCACACTCTGTTCCTTTGATGCCATCTTCTGCACATGCTACATAGCCAAAAGAAACCATCAATTCACAAGATATTGGAGGATAGGAGAGCAATGAAGTCAAGTGTATCATGCATATGAGGTATAATTGATTTATTTTTTGTATGCATTAGATCTAGAGCTTCATTAGTTATTTGTTGGATTGATTTGTAGATCTAGGATTGTGGTTGGGTTAGCTAGGATCTTCAAACAGGTTTTTAAATTTATCATTCATCACACTCACTCATGCAATCAATTAACTATTCCATGCAAATAGTCAACTCTTGTTGAGTATGTGTGCCCGTTTAACCAAAGACAATGATTTTCCCTCCCAACCATAGAAAATACATGATTATCTCCCCCTCACACTGTAATATTTTATCTATTGCTATTATCAAATTGCTATGTTGTAGAATATAGATGACTGATTACCTCCCTAGAAAGAGATCAATGATCTCTTATAAATATGTGATAGGTGACCCTTCTCAAGAGTCGTTCCTCTTCATAAGAGGAATGACATTCCAAAAGTAGAGTCATCCTGCTTAATTAGAAAACACTTGAAAGATAACATCTATGTGAATAGATGTGTCTCCGATAAGGTCAGCTCACATACAAATAATCTATTAATGCATTATCTCTCGAGGCTAACAAAATAATGCGTCAACACTCCCTCTTTAGCTATGGAGATATTTTCTCAGACACTCATTTCACGGAGTCTCTCAACATTAAACTTACAATGAATACACCCATTTGTGAAAGGAGTTTATCACAATGTCACTCAACGTGATACCATCATGGAGTTTGGGGCATCAGTGTAGGATCACCAAGGCCAAGGACAAGGCCTAGAGGATACACCAGGGAATCAACTTTATGTTGACTGTTCCTGAGTTTTGTTTTGCAATCAATAATTTTGGATTGAAGTCTCCTTAAATGGATTGACTCTCCCACCCCTTTGACTAAGGTGATTGGTGGGAGGGGTAAATTAATGTATAATATCCTTGTAAGATAGTGCTTGAATGTAGGGATATGGTGTATAGAGTTGAAGAGACCACACAAGGGTGGTGAAATGATGATTGAAGGGTGCGCGGTTTTGCACCAGTCATTATTGTGAGTGAATAACCTTAAGAATGGGTGTATTTTGTGATGGATCATTGTTATTGGGGTCCATATAGGTGTGTTAGATCTAGTGGGGGGGATCTAGAGAGATTTTCAAAGGTCCTTTTGAACAAGCCCTAGCCTAATGACCCTAGGAATGAGGGTTTGGTGTCTAGAAGAAGAGGTAAGTGGTAAGGCCCTAAAAACTTGAAAATATATTGTTTCTAACCCTTATGAAAGATCGTTCCTTGGTTGGAAGTCAAGAGAGTGAGTTCTATGATGAGTTTCTTTGTAAATGGGGGTTTATTAGGCCTATTTGGTTGCTCAAGAAAGATATCACACCCCTCTGCATCAGGCACCTTTATCTTGTTAGGAAATACTAACATCAATCATTTTGATCTGCTTACTAGATGCTCCCATGTTGTTTTCAATGTTGATAGTTATGGTATAGGTATTGCTTAGAGTTTTAGGATTCTCATGTCCAAGGTGATACCCCAACTTTGCATCAAAAGCACAATAATGCAACACTAGGAACATAGATTTGTTGGGCCCTAAATTAAATTGCACCTTCCTCATATTCTTAATAAACCTATTGTCCAAATCCACAACTATCTCATTGGTCCCTTTTCTTATGATTGTGAACTCAAGTATGAAAACTTTGGATCTATATATTCTTCCCATGAGTCAATTTTGTTTGTTATTGGAAAAATTTGTATTCCACTCCCTTGCACCATCCTCTGGGGAGTACACAAATGTTATATTATAACATCCTTAAGATCAATCTCACAATCATTTATTATATTATTAAAGTGCCTAAGTTTTTACTCTCCTAAGATTGAATTCTTCCCTTGAAACTCAAGAAATTTCCCTATGGTCTCCTTAAGATTTAGATTAGGATAGTCAAGAATACCATAAAGGTCTAGCTGTATATATATGTCAAGTAAAAGGGACTACCTTTTTGGAAGGAACCATTGAGCATATCTCTTGATCATTTCTATAATGAGACCTACCTCTATGAATAAGTATTCTAGCATAATAAGTCAATCTAAAAGGTATTCTAGTTCTTACCACATTGTTAGAAAAAATCATTAGAAGTGCATAGATATTGGTCTCTTAAGTCCATAAAACTCTCTCCACATCACAAGTACCCATTTCTTACATTTAAAAAGTGGGCCAACCAGAACTACATGTGTCTTTTGCTCTCCATCTAGCTTGTTACTTCTTTACTTGCAAATTTGTTTCTTCAAGGTCTTGAAGATCTCTTGATTTCTCATTCTCTCCATCCTCAAATTATTTTCTTGTTTATCTCAGTAGGTTCATATGAAAAAGCCACCACTCTCACTAATGAAAAGAAACAAAAATTATTTTCTTGTTTATCTCAGTAGGTTCATATGAAAAAGCCACCACTCTCACTAATGAAAAGAAACAAAACCTTGTATAATTAAGCAAAGTAACACAATTCCAAAAATTTCTTGATAGGTAAAGTTGCAGAATCTTTCAAAGGAACTCTAGGTTAGTGTCTCCTTGACAATGGACATTTGTTGGCATAATTTGACAAAGTACCAACTACACTCAAGAAAAGAACCAAAATTAATACATCCTCAACAATAATGCCATATGTTATCTCTCAAAGTAGTGGAACCCCAAACCCCTCATGAAAAATTGCACCTTAAGTAATTGGGATGCCAACTAAGGTGGATAGCTTGAGGCTTATGGTTGGGAAATGAGAACAATAGATCAGTATATGTCATTGCTGGCTGTAACTAGACCACTAAGACCTCCAAATGACCCAATGAGAACCTTCTCACATATGCACCGAAATATTATTTTTGTCTTGTTTTGATTAATCCCCTACTATTTTCCAAGGCGGATGGTTCTCCCATCATATGCTGTAGATGTTTCATATCATGAAATAACAAATAACAAAAATTGAAACCTAGATGATGGGCTTGAAGACAAGGTTCATAAGGCAGCTTTTCAATGTATATGGGAGCATTCTAAGTCCCAAAAAGATGACCACAAATATCTTGTAATGGTTCCTCGTCGTGTGTCTAGAATATTCTTTTGGAGAAGGGAATTGAAACTAAATCTTTATAAAAAATATTAACCAAGATCTTATCAAATTTTATCCCCAAAGAGAAGAAATAAGACACTGTAAATGGATTGCACCAGGTATATAAATTTTCTTAACACTTCATACAAGATCATAGTTGTGGGTGTGGAACAAACCTAAATGAAAATCCTTACAATGTAGATAATGCGGTCCAAATGAAAATGTAGATAATAATCCTTCATTCATTGCCCTTCTTTATCATGGGAATAATGGAGAGATAATGTAGTCCAAATGAAAATGTAGATAATCCTCCTTCATGCGTTGCCCTTCTTCATCATGGGGAATAATGAAGTGATAAATAATTTTAAAAAAAAAATTTATGCCCATGTTGGTCGCAATTTCGACCACCACGGTATTGGTCAAAATTTAGACCAACATGGGCATGGATCAAAAAATAATCAAAGTTTTCCTTCTATAATCTAACCAGTTCAAACCTTTTAATTTGTTGGTCAAAAATTTTGGTGGAAAAATAATGTCAAATGTACTAGTGAGATTAATGTTCACCTTTGTTTACCATAAAATTATTACTTGATTTGCAGTTACTTTGTTGACATCTTCAGATCAGCCTTAACCGCACAAAGTTAAAGATGAGGAAACGCTGGTCCACTCTAAGTGTGAGAATTGCATAGTCGATCTCCAATAATGTAAGGCATAGATGAACATGCAAGGATGATAACACATATTATTTCCTAATTAAACATAAGTCGAGACAATGCCATCAACTAGATATGCCACACATGGGCTGACTTAGTCAAGGAAATACTCCCTGGAATGGATGAGTTGTTTGGAACAAGCCAAAAAAAAACCTTCATCACTAGAAGGATACACAAGATGTTAACAAATGAAGCAAAAAATTACAAATACACATGCAACAAGCACTTCATGTGTCATCCAAAAAATGTCTGCTTAGGTAATTATTTAGATGCATAGTGGTAGATACATTCTTCAAACCACAACTCACACGATCCATAAGAAAAGATACTGCTCTGATACCATGTTAAGTATGGGTGCTCATTTAATGAACGAGCAATGATTTCCCCTCCCAACCATAGAAAATGCATGATGATTGTCTCACCCAAGTACTTTTTTCTATTAAGGATATATGTTGCCATAAAATGATGAGTACAAATAGGTGTTGTAAATATACTAGCATACCAAAGACAATTATGTTGAAAGTTTAGTGACCTAAACTTTGCTACATAACTATTTAGCAACACCTATCAGGTGACTGAATACATTAAAAAACATTACAAAATAATGCCACTTTCTTAAAAAACTAGATCAAAGCATGTTAAGAAACATTTATCTCAAAATAGATCAAAAAGAGGCCACCACAAATTGTCACATGTTATCATCCTCCCTACGCGGGAACCATGCCATCCAATCCTGCTATCCATCCAACCACCTAAGGACCTTGTCATCCCCGATGTGTTGTTCATATGGGTGTCTGAGAATTTCAACTATAGGTATCTCTGCTACTGGTATAGTAGTGAGTGGAACAAATTTTATGACTTGATCTCTTTGCTATCTTTCTCCATTCTTGTGGGCTGCCACTTCATCCATGAAGCCATGTAGAGAAGTCTCAAAGGGGGAAATCTCTTGGATCTCCTGTGTCCACGTGAAGCCATGAGATACATCCCATGAACCGATCCTTACCATACCATCTTTGAAAAGATCCTTGAGGTTCTTCTTCTTTATCTTAATCACCACTGTTTCCCGCACATCAATTCTATGAAATATGAGCCTCCTCAGAGACTCAATAAGGTTCCTAGAAAAACCACCAAAAACATTATCATTTCTAAGTTTCCAAATATGCCACATGGCTAAAGAAGAGAGGAGGCCAAATAATTTATTATAAGACCGTTTAAGACCCTTGATGCAACCAGAAAGGATCTCAAGGTGAGAGAGGGTAACTCTTTTAGAGAGGCCAATTTTTTTTTCCAGATTTCAACAACAAAAAGACATTTAAAAAACACATGAGGGACAGTCTCTGGAGTCTACAAAAGATACAAATAGAGGGATCTCCATTGGGAAGTCTAAGAGGAAGCCTGCGCAAGAGGAGACACCAAAGAAAGCATTTGATCTTTGGCTTAGCAAAGGAAAACCATAGTTTATAGAAAATATTAGACCATTCAAGTGAATCAAGGCAAAGGCTCCAACAACATGGGGGAAAATGGATGAGTCTTCTTCCAGGAGGGAATAAACCTGCTTGGACTTGATATTGGGAAGGAGGGTGCCATTTGTCCATTTGAAATTGAGGTGGCAACTACTGTCAACATAACACTCTTTAAGAAGATTAAGTACTTTACAAGATTCAGAAAAACAAAGTAGGTTCTAAACTATGAGGTTGGTAAGCCAAAACTAGTTCTCAAATCTTCCCATCCAATTAGAGTTCCATCCTAGATTATATCTTCCATATAGGATATTCCATTTTCATTCCATAGTCTAGCTAAACAGCCTTGGAGAAGGGCAAGAGGTTTCTCTTCGGGCTTTAAATTCCACCATATGGACCTATTACCACAAATCAGGTTCTGGCAATGATTCACCTTATTGTTTGTAATATAATTCTTAACATAGTCCCAACATCTTCATATAGAGATAGATTTAAACACGACTGAGCCTTGTATTTTAAAATCCACTTCTCCTGCAAGGATGTCATTAAGTGTCAGGTTATTCTATTTCTTACTTCTCTTAGGATATCCTCTAATAATATTGTTTCTAATCAAAATCGTCCAAGGTTCTTCCCCCTCCATAACTTTTACAATCCATTTAGTGGCAAGAGAGATGCATTGAAACCTTAGGTCCTTCAATCCTAATCCCCCCTTTTTATTTTTTGTGGTGCACCACTCCAATTTCATAATATGACCTTTTCTATTGCCCCTTCCATAAGACAAAATATAGTCTCTAATGCTCTTTTGAATAGTGTTAAATTGGTATTGACAGGAAAGACAAGATGATGAGTAATAGATTGTATAGGAAGAGAGGATTTTTTGACAGACCTATACTCTTCTAGCCATGGATAGGTATTGGCTATCCCATTTGTTCGATTTCTTATCCAATTTTTGTTTATCCCAATCTCACATTGTTTTTAAGTTTGGGTTAATGGAGAATGGGATGCCCAAGTATTTCACTTGATAGTTTGGACCTTCCCATCTAAAGATCCATCTAGCAAGCCATTGTGGGGGTTCCTCTGTCCACCCTAAATAGATGGATATATCTAATGATATCTTGCCGCCTGAGGTTGTACATAACCAATCCATCTTGTTCATGAATGTAATCAAGTTCTCCACTTCTAATCTCAGGATCATTGCATCATCATCAACAAATTGTATATTGGCGACTTCTTTATCTTCTAGATTTTGTATTCCCCTGGCTTTGGGTAGGAGGGCCTCTTTTGAGATAAGATAACGTACTGCATCTACAACTATCACAAATAGGGATGGAGAAAGAGGACATCCTTGTCTAATAGATCTGGTCAATTCAAAGCTATTTGATTTGATACCATTGACTTCAACCTTGGCTAGAGCATCTGTCATGAATTTTTGGACCATTCTAACAAATTCCTTAGGGAAACCTAATGCTTCCATCATAAGATAGATGAAATCCCATTCAATTCTATCATAGGCCTTCTCATAGTCTAGGAGAAGCATACATGCTGTTGGTGTATTTCCTTAGCCCAATCCATGGATTCCCAACACGTGACCAAGTTTTGTAGAATGTACCTTCATTTAACAAACCCAATTTGATTGTAATTGATAATTTTGGGAAGGATGTCTTTCAGTCTGGTAGCCAAAGTTTTTGCCAAGATCTTATACGAGACATTAAGGAGTATGATTGGATGCTAGTTTTTCATTAGGGATCTATCTCCTTCCTTGGGGATAATTTTTATTAGCCCCCTATTGATCGCTCCACCTAGAGATCCTTATGTAAAAGCTTCTTCATACACCTATTGAAGTTCCTAGCCAATCCATTCTAGATTCTTCTTATAGAACTCTATTGGTAGACCATCAGGGCTAGGGGCCTTATCGATTGCCATTTTCCTTATAGCACCATTAATTTCCTCTAGAATAAAAGGTTTTCTAAGAAGGGAAAAGTCCTCAATCCTTACTCTCTTAGGCACTACTAGCTTGATCTTGTTCCTGGCCTCAACCACCCTGCTCCCACTATCCTCCAAGGTGAAGAGTTTTTGATAAAATCCCCCAAATACATGGACAATATCCTGTTGGTTCTCAATTTTGGTTCCATCTTACTAGATCTCCGTAATCCTAACTTTAGTTTATTTATGTTTGAGCACATTGAAGAAGAACTTTGACCCCCTATCACCATGTTCCACCCACTTTCTCTTGGATATGATTTTGACACCTATGAGCTTGTCATTCTACTCCTTTCTGAGGGCATTATTAGTTTTTGTTAAATTAGCCACACCTTCTTCAGATAATGGGTTATTCTGAAGGTCAAATTTGGCCCTAGAGAGATCTTCATGGAGTTTCTCTTTAACCCATCTAGCATATTTAGAGAATCGAGATAGTAATAGAAAAGTATGTTAGAAGGAACCACTCACCAAATCAAATAATTGGAGATCATAATGCAGGAGTCATGAAAAAAGTGAGTTGAGAGACAATACATGTTTGATTTTTGAATTTGAGCCTAGATTAGTCAAGGATGCACTTGAAAATGAAGATTGGGTTAATGCAATGAAAGAAGAGATTGCTCAAATTGAAAAGAACAATACTTGGTCACTCGTACCGAGACCTAATGATAAGAATGTTATTCTAGTACAAAGTAGATTTTCAAAAATAAAATAAATAAAAAATGGAGATTTGATAAGGAATAAAGCTAGACTTGTGTGCAAAGGATATGCACAGGAAGAAGGTATTGATTATGGTGAGCCATTTTCCCCTATTGCTAGATTAGAAGGTGTGATAATTCTACTTGCATAAACATCTTATAAAAGTTTAAAATTTTATCAAATAGATGTATAGTCTGCATTTTTGAATGGAATACTGGAAGAAGAAGTGTACATTGAGAAACTAGAAGGATTTGTTGACAAAAGTCATAAAAACATGGTATGTAAACTACACAAGACACTTTATGGTTTGAAATAGGCACCCCGAGCATGGTATGAAAGACTCCACTCATATCTAATGAGAATAGGTTTCATTAGAACTAGTAATAATAGTAATGTGTACTTGAAAAGTGAATATGAAGATAAGGTTATAATATTTGAAATCGTTGTTGATGATATCATATTTGGAGGAAATGAGTCAATGTGTGGATCATTTGTTGATGAAATGAGAAAGGAATTTCAAATGTCAATGATTGGAGAGATCAAAATTTTCATTGGATTGCAAATTCAATAGATCAAGGATGACATATACATAACATAGTCAAAATACATCAAAGAGATCCTAAATTTTTTTGGGATGGAAGACTCAAGACCGGTTGGTACACCGATGATTACTGGATACAAATTTTCAAAAGAAGATGACTCTACCAAGGTGAATGAAAGTTTGTATAGATCCATGATCGGTAAGCTACAATATGTTGTTCATAGTAGGATAAATATTTCTCTTGTTGTTGGTATTGTGGCAAGATTTTCTTCTAATCCTAAAGAGACACATATGATTGTTGTGAAGAGAATCTTTAGATATCTGAAAGGAAAAAAGGACTATGGATTATGGTACGCAAAGGATGGAGATTTTTAATTGAAAGTGTATACTAATGCTGATTGGGTAGGTAATTTGGATGAAAGGAAAAGTACAAGTGGAGAAGCTTTCTTCTTAGGAGAAATATTAGTGTCATGGATAATCAAAAAGAAAAGTTGCATTTCACAATCAACTGCTGAGGCAAAATATGTTTCTACTGTAATCAATTGTTCTAACATTGTTTGGATTAAACAACTACTTGAAGGGATACAAGAGGAAATAGATGCTCCTATGATAATCTATTGTGATAATAATAGTGCTATAAACATTTCAAAGAACCCGATGAAGCACTCAAAGATAAAGCATATATCAATCAAGTATCACTATTAGAGAGAACAGATACAAGAGAAACAAGTAAAGATATAATATGTAAAATCCAAGGAACAAATTGTTGATATATTCACAAAGCCATTACCTAAGAATACTTTTGAGTTCTTAAGAGGTAAACTAGGGGTCATTTCTCTATCTAATGTTCATTAGAAAAAGATGAAGGTTACATCAATTCACGCTTAATCAGATTATCTATTTGTGAGTTGATGTAGATGTTCACTCTTTAGGAGCAACCTAAAGTTTTGAGAAAGATATGAGGAAATAGATGCAATTGGTACAAGCAAGGTACATGGTACAACTACAAGGACAATTAAGTTTTAGATCAAGATTTTGTAGGTACCTTTGGCATTGTTGTCAAATGGGGAGAGAATGAATGAGAGGGTGAGAGATGAACAAAGGGGGAGAGACAAAAGAGGGAGAGATATTAATGAGGAAATATGACTGGAGTGATGATTGGAGAGATATGAATGAAGGGGAGAGATATTAATAAGGAGAGATGACTATGTAAGAAAAAAGGGGGAGAATGATTAAAAGGAGAAGAATGAAGATTACTATTTCAGATGTGAGATTAGATATATAAATTGTGTTGCCATCAATGCCAAAGGGGGAGATTGTTACCCCAACTGATATTGTGATATTGATAATGAACAAGGGCTAGTAACTGAGCAATGAAAGGTATGTAGAAGTATTGGATCAATTGTTATGTTGTCATGATGTCAAGCCTACTTACTGATTTATGCAAGTTTCCATATCAATTTGAAATATGTGGCGTTGAGTAAAGAAATGGTTGGTAAAGATAAAAGATGAAATGAAGACATGATGTTAAGTGTGTGAGCTTAAATGGGCAATTGTCGAATCAATCTTTGACAAGGTAATATTGATTTGATTGTTTTACATTATTTGATGAAGTGTTGGAATGATGCAAAAGTCAGTTATATTTTTTGGTAATAAAGGATTTAAGGTGTGAAATGAATAGACAAGGAATCAGTGTGTTCTACCAAGCTATAAATAGTTGTCGGTAAGTAAAGATATTGGCTAGTTATTGAGTAACCGAGAATTTTATAACCAAGGAAGATGTTAACAGAGTAAATAGACTTAATCGAGAAGATGATGTTGGTTGGTTAAACAAGAAATTAATTAAAAGACAACATCCAGTGAGAATCTAGAATGATCTAGAAGATTCTAAGGAAGGAACAAAGTCAGTTAATGAAATCAACAAAAAAATGTTAGGTACATATAAATGGTGAAGATCTAATGATTGGTTTGAGATCCAAGGAAAGTTCAAGTTCCAAGGTGGAGATACAACTGGCAAGATTCATAAAACATTTTACCAAACTTTGAGATTTGATCGAATGGATGAGATTAAGCGGTGAATAGGATTAAGCAGCTAAAATTGTCTATATAAAGGATGATAAAGATGATAATATTGCTGATTTGATGATAGCCAAGACATATAGATGAATAAGTATAGAAGGGTACGCTGAGCAGAACATAGTTGAAGAAAAGTGTGAATCAAGTGAAGGAAAGTGATGAGGTGAAGAGTAAGTGTTAATCAACCAGTAAAGAAGAGTTTGAAGAAGACAAATGAGCAGAAAGGAGATTTGAACAAGAAAAGGTAGTTGCATATTTTATTAGATCATTTCACTATTACTATCTAACCATTGTAGCATTAATTATCTTAACCGAGTGGATTTAATAGTCCTATTTCTAAATCCTTTGTAAGGTGGAATTATAACAAATTTTCTAAGTCCTCTAATAGGGCCACTCATGATAGGGTAATATATCTAGTCGATCTTTGGTGAAAATCCCCTAACAGGGTCACATTTAGCAAATGTGTTTTGTAATCTTTAACAGTATTGGATCTTAATTGAGCTCACTTTAGAAGAGTGAATTATTTTGTGGGTGATAATTATCGCAGTGGTTTTTACCTGAATTAGGTTTCCACATTAAATAATGGTATTAATGTGTGATTGAATGTTTTGCATGTTATTTATTGATTTTCATATGCATACTGTTGTGATCAGTTGAATGCTCAACTTTGATTATTAAGATTAGTTGCTGAAAAGGTTTTAAGGTTGGAAATTGTTAAGGGACCTAAGATAATTGATTCACCCCCCCCTCTCTCAGTTATCCAACATGGTGGTTATTAAAATCAAAATTTCAACTTGCTATTATACTAGAAAGGGAATTTGACTAGTTTCCTACCTTGCACTATAGTCAAGCCCCTTGATTGATTTAACAATTTGTAATTTCATAGAAATTGAAAGATTAATGAAAACACCTATATATTTGGTAGGCTTTTGAAAGAAGAGGTGGCTACATGGAGATGATCAATGGATGATAATAGGAAATGTGGAGAGACATGTGACATACCTAAAGTTAAAGATCTAGGAGGAATAAAGTGGTAAGAGGTTTCAAAGGGAGAGGGGTGAGACACACCACTCAAAGGATTTTATGAGATTACTCATAGAACTATATACTTCATATTTTATTCCATAAAATTTATAAATCATCATATTGTGAAATAAATATTTATACATACCTCTCTACAACTTTTCATTTCATGATAGCTAATCATCAAGGGGGGTCATCCTACCCTAGTGATCCTTTGATTATGGGGAGGGTCACCAAGGGTCTTGCATCTAGGAGGAATTATTTTTTTCCCTCATTAAATGAGATGAGTACTCTTTACTTTTAGGAAATAAATTATAGAGTTGAATATCCCTTCCTAACACTTAGGTGAATTGAGTTGTGACCTCATGACAAAGTGATTTTGTTGGGAAGTTCTCTTTCAGGGCATCCATAGAGATTGTTTACAAGTGGTCTACCTTTACTTGGGCCTTGAAAGGATGTATCTCTTCTAGTGTGATGCTTGGTGTTTTGTTCCTTTTCAAGTTCTCTTTGGATGAGGCTTTAAGGAAGATTATTGTAAGAAAAAAGGCATTTGGGAAACACTTTCTCTCCTTATGAAAATGAAACTATGATTTAATTCAGAGGTAGATTTGAATTGTACAACACCTGTGTGGGTCTATTTTCTTGGCCTACCCCTAGAGTTATGAGATGATAAAAATTTTAAATAGATGGGGAATATCTTTAGACAATATCTATGCTTTGGTGAGGTGATGAAGACTAAAAAATGGCTGGTTTTTTCTCACTTTTGTGTTAATGTAGCTATGTACAAAAACCTCTTTCAAGCTTCATTTTTTTACAATCAAAAGTAGGAAATATAACACATGTTGTGGTATATGAAAATGAAATCACTTTTTTCCAAAAATGTGCCAAGCTAGGACATTTCATTACAGACTATAAGACCATTATGGTCAAACAACATAAGCCTAATAACCAAAACTTGACTACTTTGATGGTGGATGGCACTGATTTGAAGCTTACTTCTCAACATTAGATTATAACACCTCTATCGTTGAACAATAGATGCCGATCAAGACAAAATGTCTGCTTTTATTAGTAAAGACAATCATTGTAAAATTGACCTCCCCAAGGAACAAAGGATAAGAAAGCTCATTTTGAAGAGTTGTTATAAAAAAAATCTCCTCAAGGGAAGGAAATGCAAAAATCAATATTAATCATGCCCTTTTTATGGACTAATGGTACTGGGAAGCCAATGAGAGAGAAAAAATTTGAATAAGATTAAGAAGAAATCTTAAAAAGGACTTCTCTTTAGGATGAGAAAGGGATTAACTATATATTCAATGGTGATGAAAATTTTTGTCCGAGGATGTGGAGCACAACCTTTCCCCAGGAATGTTTGATCCTTAGAGGAAGCCCTTAGATGGTAAGGATAATGCTTTCAACAAGGGACTAAAATATTTTCTTCTAGTAACTGAAACACTAGGGTGCTAATGAGTGAACAAGGAACTGCAAAAGACTTAGAAGAAAACATAAATAAGACATCTCTACTTTGAGATGAAGGGACTACAAGGGTTAAGGAATTCAACAAGAGACTACCTTATGCAGATTTGGTAATAACACCAACCACTCTGGATCCTCATACAAAGGATAATGAAAAAATAATCAAAAAGAGAAAAATAAGAGGTAGAATGGAAGAAGGGGCTAAGGATAATGGGTCCTTAAGACCCTTTGTTAGGTTCTCCAAATATAAGGAAGCGACAAGGGAATTACTTGTTAAAGATTGACAACTCTTGATGTAATCTCTAAAAGATACAAATTAGGATTCTCTCTTGGAATATTCAAGGGTTGAACAAACCTCAAAAATATCACGCCTTGAGGTGCTATATTTTGGAGAAAAAAATTGAGGTTCTTCTACTTCAGGAAGTGAAAATATCTAAACATAATTTTAGCATTGTTGTAGATTATTTTTGGCTGGACTCATCTTACTACATTAGGGGAATGTAATGGTGATTCTAGCAGAATTTATATTATGTAGGACCCTATTATGTCCAAAAGGAACCTGGTAAATCATTGTTCCAAATTTGTGGTGCTCACTTTGGATGCCGATAACCTCACTTGGAATATGGTCAATATTTATACCCCTAACACTAGACTAGGAAGATAAATTATTTGGAAGGAGATAGCCTATATGATCATGGAAAATCACAATACTTCTTGGAGATTTTAAAATGCCACTATCCTTATCATAGACATTAAGGAGGGGAGGAGGGGGGGTGTATCATTCTGATAGCATGGATGATTTGGCTTAATTTATCAATTTGATTGGATTTCTTGATATTGAACTGTCTATACAAAAGGTCACTTAGTCTAATAATAGAAAAGGAAATAACCTGACAGGTTAGGCTTGAGAGGTTTCTAGTTTCTTCTAATTGGGACTTGGGATATAATGCCAAATTATGTGCCCTTCCAATTATGATTTTGGATCACAACCCAATTATTTTTATTTGGTAGAACAATTATGTCCAAGACCCGATGCCCCTTTAGTTATGAGATTACGTGGTCCCTATGTAATACCTACCCATCTTCCACCATTTTTGTTTGTGATGTCAAATTATTTTAGACCACTTTTCATGAGCATGTTAGACATTTAGTTATATTTGATGATGTTTTGACATTATTATAATACCTATTGTTGATGCGGTACTTGGTTACTTTGATTATTTGTATTATATCATGATGTTAATTAGATGTTGATGATTATCTGCATATGAAGATGTTATGGGTATTTATGTTTTACTGACCCCATACCTCCACTTGTATGGATGACATGTATGTTTTATATTTCTGTTTGATGTGCATGATATGGTAAGGGATGAAGTTATAGTTACTTATTTGCGAGATCCACATGATGTACCAATCCCTACCATTGCATGTTATATATTTACACACACACACACACACACACACACACACACACACACATATATGTATATATATGTATATAGATAGATATATATATATATGTATATAGATAGATATATGTATATATATATATAGATAGATATATGTATATATATATATACACATATAGATATATATGTATATGTGTATATATATATATATATATATACATATATATGTATTTATATGTATATATATATGTATATATATGTATATATATATACATATAAATATATAT
>BSBK01008343.1:0-90000 GCA_027943335.1 Chamaecyparis obtusa
AGATATCAATCTATCAGGTAAAAAAGGTAATTCGTTTTTGAATCCCCTATACTCTATATAGAAAGAATTGGAACGAACAAATACTTTTGGTAGATTTGAAAGAGAAAAGTTTTACAACATACGACCCGGCACAGTTGAATTACTATGACTAATTAGTCAATAAACTGTACCTAGTGGGATTGTAGTTCAATTGGTTAGAGTACCGCCCTGTCAAGACGGAAGTTGCGGGTTCGAGCCCCGTCAGTCCCGATTCAATAAATTGAACAATTGTTTGAGCGATCCCTACCCCAAACAAGAGTAAAAAAGGAAAAGAGAGTAGACTAGAATAGATTTGATCATTTTTTACACATTTTGTGTGTGGATTCGCCAAATTATCAGCATAGATCTGAATCTTCTTTTACCCTTGAGAAATCAAAAAAGGGTATCGTAGTAAGATAGATCTGTGTTAGGAAGAATACCGCGTAGAGATCTACGCGGTATTCTCTCATATTTAACGAAAAAAAGGTTTTTAATGATTTCTCAAAAATACAAAAGATTCAATTCTATTTTGGTTACTATCCAAACTATTCTGCTCATTCCAGGGTCATGGTCAATTCTTAGGATAAGATAATTGGGAGCTATTCATTGTCTTTTTTTAATAGACATTAACATAGAAATATTTGATTGAGACAAACATTAAATGAATCAAATTGAATTTAATTTGCATGTCTAATGTTATTTTTATTAACGATAAAATTGAATTGAGTCAACCCTTGGAACTATACTAATAAGACGGTGGGATCGATCCATTAGGGGCCGGATTACTAAATCCGAGATGAATAAGAGATAATAGTATGTTCTACTAGTCCTCCATGGATTCAATCCATTTTTTTTTGAAAAAAGATACTCTATGAGATCAAATCTCGAGTTATTGTAAAACGAAGCGAAAATCAATCATGGAAGTAAATAACCTTGCATTTATTGCTATTCTATTATTCATTACAGTGCCTACTGCTTTTCTAATCGTTATTTACGCACAAACGAGGCCTCAAAGCGAACTAGAGTGATTACTTATAATCTAGAATTAGTCTAGATCGTCAGTAAAAAAAAGTAATAACGGTCGGTCTATTTTTTTGAGAAGAAGTAGTACAAAAGAAAAAGGAAAGGAAAATTTTTCCTTTGTACTACTTCTTCTACACAGATTTTGGATAAGTAGATCTAAATTCTCATTTGTCTCGTGGGGACTAATCATAATTTCTTACATATCTCTGGAAAAATTGATGTAGATAAAATATAGGTGTTATTCTGAATAGTATTTGAGAAAGTATTTTTCTTTTTCTATTTCCATTTTTTTTCAATTTATTTATAATACGAATACGCATTGTTTACTATTACATAGTAATATACAAAATTTTAAATCGTAAAGGCCAAAAATTGATATGGAAAAGACAGAGCAATAAATGCTCCATATGCTTTAACATATGTATAGTTAAGAATACTATGGTTCGCTATATACAATTCTACTTCATATTTGATAAATATGAAGTAGAATTGTGTTTCTAACATGATCAATTTGATATTATTTATCATATCATTGATAATTCAATATTACTAGATCATTAATGATAGTAATTATCTATCATCGTAACGTAAAATCATTTTTTTTTTGTTTTGAACAGAACGATTAAAAATAGAAAGACTATTAGAATTCTATTAAATTCCACTTCTACCCCATACTACGAGTGAAAGAGAAAAAGTAAAAACTACCATTAGAGCAGCCCAAGCGATACCGACTATATCCATACGAATCCCTCTCTTTATAAAACTTTCTAAAAAAATAATATCATTATTGATTCTTGATGATAATGGAACTATTAAGAATAGTGCAAAGTGGAAATCCTCTACCTTCCTATTCTGAAAGAAAGCATGAGTCGATAGTAGCGACTTCTCAAAATTGTTTCTTGGAACTAATGACTCTCAACTACCTATCAGATTAGACATTAACGATAAATTTGAATTTTATCTGCTATATTAGCAATAGGACCTGAACCTATACAAGTTGTCTTCAAAAGACATGGATACAAATAGAGATTTTTAGATTTGTTTACGCTACCAAGGCGACACCCAGATTTGAACTGGGGATCGAGGATTTGCAGTCCCCTGCCTTACCACTTGGCTATGTCGCCATCCCCACATCTAGTTTAGAAAAGATATTTTGCTTTATCTATCGGAGATGATATGTAGGGTATTTCACATCCTTCTTTATAACTCGGATATGTCGTATAACCAATTTAGAGTCCCTCTAGTATAGAATAGGAATTTAGAGTACCCAATAGTATACTAAATTCACATTTGTCTGTCAATAACTAGAGAATTGATAACTATAGAAATATTCCCATCATATATCATATATTATAAGAAAAGGAAATAGCTTCTTTTTCTTTTCTTTTTTTGATATAGTGAACAAAACATGTCAATTTTTTGTCGAATTTATTCTATTCGTATAGATCAATGAGGAATAAATATCGAAATATATAATATACTTTATAATATAGGATAGCAAACATTCAATGCGATTAGAAGAAAATAAAGGAATATTTACAATTCCCCAATTTGGTAAAATACAACTTGAAGGATTTTTTCGTTTTATCAATCAAGGCTTAATAGAAGAAATCAATAACTTTTCAAAAATTGAAAGCCCAAATAAAAAGATCAAAATTCTTCTTTTTGGGAATGAATATAAATTAACAGAACCTTTCATTAAAGAGAGAGATGCTGTATATATGTCTCTTACATATAACTGTCAATTATATGTACCAGCAAGATTGATTAAGAAAACTAAGAAAACTCGTGAAATACAAAACCAGATTTTATATCTGGGAAATATTCCTTTGATGAATTCTAAAGGAACTTTTGTAATAAATGGAAATTACAGAGTCGTGGTCAATCAAATAGTAAGAAGTCCCGGTATTTATTACACTTGGGAACGAAAACCGTCGGGAAACATTATCTGGATTGGCACAATAATTTCAGATTGGGGAGGAAGATCAAGATTAGAGCTCAATAAAAAAACAGAAAAGATATGGATTCGTATAAACAAAAAAAAAAAAATATCTGTTTTACTTTTTTTATTGGCTATGGGTCTAAATTCCGAAGATATTTTTAACTATAAGAATCTTAAAGCATTTTTCCAATATTCAAAGGAGTATGATACATACTACGATTGGTATGGCGGGAAGCGGAAAGCTATTTTGAAACTTTATAAAAAACTCTACATAAGTGACGAAAGTGATGAAGAAGAAGAAGAAGAAGAAGAAGAAGAAGAAGAATTTGAGTCTATATATGAAAAAGTAACAACATTTTTTCGAACGAAATGTTTATTAGGAAAGATTGGTCGACGAAATCTGAATAAAAAACTAAGTCTTGATATACCCGAGAACGAGATTTTATTATTACCGCACGATATATTGGCTGCTGTGGATTACCTTATCCAAGTGCAATTTGGAACGGGTACACCCGATGATATAGATCACCTACAAAATCGATATATTCGTTCTGTAGCAGATTTATTACAAGAGCAATTACGATTAGCTCTATATGATTTCAGAGAAGCAGTTGAAAAAACTATATTATCTGCATCAATCAATCTTAAAAGGAGAATAACTCTTATTAAATTGGAAACTTTAATTCCATTAACGGATACTTTTCAGGATTTTTTTGGTTTACATCCTTTATCACAATTTTTGGATCAAACTAATCCGTTGGCAGAAATAGTTCATAGTCGAAAAGTGAGCTCTTTGGGCCCTGGAGGATTGACAAGTCGAACGTCTACTTTTCGTACACGGGATATTCATCCTAGTCATTATGGACGTATTTGTCCGATTACGACATCCGAAGGAATAAATGTTGGGCTTATTGGATCGTTATCTATTTATGCAACGCTTGGTCATTACGGCTCTTTACAAAGTCCATTCTATAGGCTCTCTAAGAGATCGAACAAAGACCATATGGTTTATCTATTACCGGGAGAAGATGAATACTATCGGATAGCTATAGGAAATTCTCTGGCATTAAATCAAGGGGTTCCAGAGGAACAATTGACTGCAGCTCGATTTCAACAAGAATTTTTATTTTTTGCATGGGACCAAATTCATTTCAGAAGTATTTTTCCTTCCCAATATTTTTCCGTTGGAGTTTGCCTTATTCCTTTTATCGAACATAATGATGCGAATCGTGCTTTAATGGGTTCTAATATGCAGCGTCAAGCACTTCCACTTGTTCAACCTGAGAAGTGTATTGTCGGAACTGGATTGGAGGGTCAAGTAGCTTTAGATTCAGGAAGTGTAGCTATAGCCAAACAAGGGGGAAAAATAAAGTATATTGATGGTGAAAATATCATCATAACTTCATCTGTTGCTCGAGCCAATATAGAAACAGAATTGATTCTATATCAACGTTCTAATAGTGATACTTGTATGCATCAAAAACCCCGAGTTCGCCAAGGGGAATATGTAAAGAGGGGACAAATTATAGCAGACAGTGCAGCTACAGCAGGGGGAGAACTTTCTTTGGGAAAAAACATCTTAGTGGCCTATATGCCATGGGAAGGATACAATTTTGAAGATGCAATACTTATTAGTGAACGTCTGGTCTATGAAGACATTTTTACTTCTTTCCAGATCGTAAGATACGAAATTGGAGTTTATTTTACGAACCAGGGCCCTGAAGTAATAACTAGAGAAATACCTCATTTAAATGCTTACTTACTCCGTCATCTGGACGAAAACGGCATTGTAATGATAGGATCTTGGATAGAAACAGGTGATATATTAGTAGGTAAATTAATACTGGAAGCAGAAGAAGACTCACTAATAAATACTCCAGAAGGAAAATTATTACAAGCTTTATTTGATATTAAGGCACCTACTGGAAAAGAAAATTGTTTTAGAGTCCCTAAAGGTGTAAAAGGTCGAGTTATCGATGTGAGATGCTTTCAAGAGTTCGAGGAGGAAGACGATTATCTCGGTGATATTGTAGAAAAAGTTCATGTATATATTTTACAAAAACGTAAAATACAAGTGGGTGATAAAGTAGCGGGAAGGCATGGTAATAAAGGTATTATTTCAAAAATTTTGCCCAGGCAAGATATGCCTTATTTACAAAATGGAACACCAGTGGACATGGTATTAAATCCATTAGGGGTACCTTCACGAATGAATGTAGGACAGATTTTTGAATGTTTGCTTGGTTTAGCAGGAAAACTAATGAACAAACATTATAGACTGGCGCCTTTTGACGAAAGGTACGAGCGAGAAGCTTCTAGAAAACTAGTATTTTCTGAGCTTTATAAAGCTAGCGAGCAAACAGCTAATCCATGGGTATTTGAACTTGATCATCCTGGAAAACATAGATTAATTGATGGAAGAACAGGAAAGGTTTTTGAACAACCTGTTACAATAGGAATAGCTTATATATCGAAATTGTGCCATCAAGTTGATGACAAAATTCATGCACGTTCTCGTGGACCTTATGCGCTGGTTACACAACAACCTCTAAAAGGAAAATCCTCCAGAGGAGGGCAACGAGTAGGAGAAATGGAAGTTTGGGCTCTAGAAGGTTTTGGTGTTGCTTATATTTTACACGAGATACTTACTTTCAAATCTGATCATATGGACACTCGTGAAAAAATATTTGGTGCCATTTTCAACCGAGAACCAATGCCTAAACCTAGCACTTTTACAGAATCTTTCCGATTGCTCAGTCGAGAACTACGATCTTTAGCTCTAGAATTGAATCATACTATTCTATCTGAGATAGACTTTCAGATAGATAAGAAGGAAGTTTGATCAAAATAAATCAAAATTTATTTTTTATGAGTGACCAGAATAAACACGAACAACTTCAAATTGGATTAGTTTCTCCCGAGCAGATTCTCGCTTGGTCTGAAAGAATATTACCTAATGGAGAAAGAGTCGGACAAGTGACTGCAGAACAGACTTTAGATTATAAAACTTATGAACCAATAAGAGATGGATTATTTTGTGAAAGAATATTTGGACCTAAGAAAAGGGGAGTTTGTGCTTGTGTAAAACCTCCAATGATGGAAAATGAGAAGGAAAACTACGACTCCAATTTTTGTACTCAATGTGGAGTTGAACTTGTTATTGATCCTCGAATTCGAAGATATCGAATGGGATACATTAAATTGGCATGCCCAGTTGTTCATATTTGGTATTTCAAACGACGTCCCAGTTATATCGCGAATCTATTAGATAAAACTCGTAAAGAATTAGAAGACCCAGTATACTGCGATGTGTGACTTGATCACAAGCTCCGATTATACAGATCCATAGGAACTGTCATCCTATTTAATCTAATTGGGATGCCCTTAGCTCTGACACGCCCCTCGGCAAGAGGGGCATGAAGCTCAGAATTAGAAACATGTTGATAAAGAGGAATGAATCTAGGGTTAATATCTTGTATATTATGAAATTAAATTGCTAATTGGACTTCGTAAAAATACTTCTTTTATTAGAAAGAAAGAAACAAAATGGAATCCAAAATCTGTTTCATTTTTCTTTTTATTCTAGATCAAAAAGAAGATATGGTTATAGGAGTCTATTCATCGCACATATGCTTCAAATAGTATTGCAACCATCGAAGTAAAACAGAAACCTACAGGATCAATTAATAAAGAGATACAGACAAGTAAATCCCATATGAATTTCAAATAAATTCAAGGTCTTTCACAAAGAAATGTATCGGGAGGAGACTGCTCACTAATTCCATATTTATGTCATAATACGAATTGTAAACCAATAATTGAATTCACTTGGAACTTGAGCAAAGAGTAACTATTTAGTTTTATCACTTGGGAACGAAAACCGTCGGGATACATTACCAGAGAGCAAAAAACATTTTTTGCATAATGATACATAATCACTTTCCATTTTGGTATAGTTACTTGAGCCGGATGAGAGGAAACTTTCATGTCCGATTCTGAGGGGGGGGAAAAAAGATTGTAAAAACCTATCCAAATGTTTGTATTACTAGGCCCACAGCTAACAAGCCAACTTTATTGCGATTTCAGGGAGAACTTCGTGAATATGAGTATAAATCTTGGGCAAAAGATATTGCTTCTTATCTCTCTTGGGATTTTCCGCTATTTCAAGAGCGAGAAATTGCCACTGGAGGAAAAGCTATCAGAGAACAATTAGCTGGTCTAGATCTGCAAATGATTATAGATCATTCATATATAGAATGGAAGGAAATAGATACGAAAATATCTATATTATTCTCATCGGAGGAGACAGAAAACGAATTTTCGAATCAATTCTCGGACTCGGAGGAGACAGAAAACGAATTTTCGAATCAATTCTCGGACTCGGAGGAGACAGAAAACGAATTTTCGAATCAATTCTCGGACTCGGAGGAGACAGAAAACGAATTTTCGAATCAAGACTGTCCTTTCAAAAAACTATATAATAATATGAAGAAAAAACTTTTTTCACTTCAAATAAGAAAGGATCGTTTGGTTAGACGAATGAAATTTGCTAAATATTTTATTCAAACAAATGTAGAACCACAATGGATGGTTCTATGCCTATTACCAGTTCTTCCTCCCGACCTGAGGCCAATGTATCAATTAAATGAAGGTGGAGTGATTACTTCGGATCTCAATGAACTTTATCTAAAAGTTATCCGTCGAAATAATAATCTTTTAGAATCCGTAGAATGGACTCGTGCATTTCTACTACCAGATTTATTGTTTGATCAAAAGAAATTAGTCCAAAAAGCCGTAGATACACTTCTTGATAACAGTATAGGCGCACAACCGGTGAAAGATAGTAAGGATAGACCTTATAAATCGTTCTCAGATTTCCTCCAAGGTAAAGAAGGAATATTTCGTGAAAGTTTACTTGGAAAACGGGTCGATTATTCAGGTCGTTCTGTTATTGTGGTAGGTCCCCATCTCTCATTGTATCAATGTGGATTACCCCGAGAAATCGCAATAGAACTTTTTCAAGGATTTTTAATTCGTGATCTAGTTGAACGACAGATTGCCCCCAATCTAAGAACTGCTAAATTTTTAATTCGAGATAGGAAATCTATTATATGGAACGTACTTAAACAGACTATCCAAAGACATCCCATATTGTTAAATCGAGCACCCACCTTACACAGATTAGGAATACAAGCATTTCTACCTGTTTTAATAGAAGAACGTGCCATTCGGTTGCACCCATTGGTTTGTGCAGGATTTAACGCCGACTTTGACGGAGATCAGATGGCTGTCCACGTACCTTTATCTATGGAAGCTCAAGTCGAAGCTCGTTTACTTATGTTTTCTCATCTCAATCTTATCTCTCCAACTATAGGAGATCCTATTTGTGTACCGACTCAAGATATGCTTCTAGGACTTTATAGATCAACTCTTCAAAAAAACCAGGGCATTTATGAAAATAGGTACCACCCGAATAACTCAAAAAAGAAGATCGTCTCGCCTTCGTTTTATAGCTATGATGATGCACTTAAAGCTTATGAACAAAAACAAATTGATTTAGACAGTCCTTTATGGCTCCGATGGAGGAGAGATATAGATACCTCTATTATTAATTCAGTAAATCGAGAACTTCCTATCGAAGTTCAATATGAATCTTTAGGTACCTTCTACGAAATCTATGATCATTTTCGAATAAGAAAAGGTAGAGTGGGGGAAATACTTAATAAATACATTCGAACAACCGTTGGTCGTATTCGTTTTAATCGAGAAATAGAAGAAGCTATAAAAGGCTTGTGGACTTATGATATCCGACAAGAACTGTCACTATTCAGAATTTAATGTTATTCATTTTATGATCCTTTCATTCATGCAGAGATAAAGATTAAGGAAGCCTTCGAGCTTAAACCCATTGCTGATTTCTGCTCCCCAACCCAAAATGGGGAGATTTTATTTTATTCAAAATGGAGATATTTTATTTTATTCAAAATGGAGATATTTTATTCTTATGACACAACCTAAATTCAAAGTGCCTTTTCCTTTTGAAGTGCCCTTTTTTAATAAAGGGATGGATAAATTTGTTATGAAGCACCTTATTAGAAGATTCGTAAATCAATTTGGAATGACATATACATCACATATATTAGATCAACTGAAGATTTTAGGTTTCCAGCAAGCTACCGATGCAGCTATTTCATTAGGAATTGATGATCTTTTAACAACACCAGCTAAACTATGGCTTATCCAAGATGTGCAGCAACAAGGGTTTGCTTCGGAAAGACAGCATGATTATGGAAATGTACATGCAGTGGAAAAATTACGTCAATTGATTGAGATATGGCATGCTACCAGTGAATACTTGAAACGAGAAATGAATCCGAATTTTAAGATGACTGATCCTCTTAATCCAGTACATATGATGTCCTTTTCAGGAGCTAGAGGAAGTCTATCTCAAGTTCACCAATTAGTAGGTATGAGAGGATTAATATCAGATCCTCAAGGAAAAATTGTGGATCTACCCATTCAAGGAAATTTATGCGAAGGACTTTCTTTAACAGAATATATTATTTCATGTTACGGTGCTCGTAAAGGAGTTGTAGATACTTCTATACGAACAGCAGATGCTGGATATCTCACACGTAGACTTGTTGAAGTAGTACAACACCTCGTTGTACGTAAAGTAGATTGTGGTACTATCCAAGGTCTTTTTGTAAATCTTATTCAAGATCAAGAAACAATAAAAAATCAATTTGTTCTACAAACACTAATTGGTCGTGTATTAGCAGACGATGTATATATAAACGGAAGATGTATTGCCACGCGCAATGAAGATATTGGGATGAAACTTGCCAATCAATTATATTATTTCCAAATACAACCAATATATATACGAACCCCTTTTACTTGCAAAAGTATATCTTGGATTTGTCAATTATGTTATGGTCGGAATACTATTCATAGTAACTTAATCGAATTAGGAGAAGCAGTCGGCATTATTGCAGGCCAATCAATTGGAGAGCCGGGAACTCAACTAACATTAAGGACTTTTCATACTGGTGGGGTCTTTACGGGTGATATTGCAGAACATATACGAGCCCCGTTCACCGGAAAAATGGAATTCAATGAAAATTTAGTTTCTCCTACCCGCACCCGTCATGGGCACCCTGCTTATATATGTCATAATAGTTTAGACGTGACTATTGATAATCAATATGAAGTAAAAAACTTAACGATTCCGCCAGAAAGCTTGCTATTCATTCAGAATAATCAACTCGTGGAATCGGAACAAGTAATTGCCGAGATTCGTGCCAAAAAACCCCCCTTTAAAGAAAAAGTCAAAAAATATATATATTCTGGCCTGACAGGAGAAATTCACTGGAATATCCCTATACAGTCTCATTTAATAGACAAGACAACTCATTTATGGGTATTATCGGGAGGTATATATGAATCCGCTTTTCATAAAGATCAAGATCAAGTGGATATTCCAGAACTTCTTCTTTACAAACATAAATCACTTTCGAATTATTCAGTGGATCAAGTGAAACACGAATCAGTTGACTCAAACTGTTTTGAAAAAGGGAAAAAAATCTTGAATTATCTCGAAACTGATCGAACCATACCTAACAAACATCAAGACTCTATCGATTGCACCATTCTTTTTGAAAATACCAACAATATGAGGGTAAAAAACGAACTCATCGTACCATTATGGTGTGATAAACAATGGGTAAAGCGAAGAATCCCTTGTCCTTATTTAATTCTTAGAATCCCCAGAGAAGGTATTCTTTATAAAAATGACAACATTTTTGCTTTTTTTAATGACCGTTTTTCGATGGAAAAAGAAAGGAATTTTCTTGAAAATCAATTAGACGGAAAGCCCAGATTAAAAGTAAAAAAGGCTTATGCTTCTCTTATTTCAGTAAGAACAAATACGATCATTATCAATATGATTCAAATTAGCTTGCTGAAATACCCTTTTTTCAATATGGCAAGTTCTCCATTTTTGTTTCATAACAAATTAGGTCACACTAATTCTTTTTTTTCGAATGATCAAAGTCAATTACTTAGTAAGGGAACTATTCGTTCAGTACCTAATAAGAATAAAAAAGAGAAATCTTTTCTCATTCTTTCTCCTTCTGATTTTTTGCAAATCGTTTTGTTTAATGATTTAAAATGCTTAAATACAGTAAAAAAGTCGGATGCAAATAAAAAAATACCATTGTCAGGTCTCCTGGGTCATTTACATAGTATTGCAAATCGTTTTCCAGACTCTCATTTGATGACTTATAAAAAAGTGTTACTAAATGAACATTCAATTTCTAACTATGACTCGAATACTTTTCAAGGAGCTAAATGCTATTTTATGGACGAAAAGAGGGGAATTTATAAATTTGATTCATGCAAGAATATTATTTTCAATTTCTTCAATTTGAATTTGTACTTTTCCCTATCCAATTTTTTTGAAAAAACATTTCCAGTAGTCAGCCTTGGACAATTTTTTTGCGAAAGTATATGGATATCCGAAGATAAACAACTCCAAGGATCTGGTCAAATTGTAGTTGTTCGTGAGGAATCTTTCATCATTAGATTATCTAAACCCTATTTGGGTACTCGAGGAGCAACTCATAATAGTTATTATGGGAGAATTCTTTACGAAGGAGATACATTAATCACTATGTCATACGAAAGATTAAAATCCGATGATATAATTCAAGGTCTCCCTAAAGTTGAACAATTGTCAGAAGCCCGCTCGAATACTTTAATATCGAAAAATCGAAAAAAAAAATTTAAAGAATTGAACAGACATCTAGCAATATTTTTTGGAAACTTTTGGGGGTCATTCACCAGTGTTAGAATAACTATGGAGGATAGTCAGAATCAGTTAGTCAATGAAATTCAAAAGATTTATCGATCCCAGGGGGTACAAATTTCTGATAAACATATAGAAATTATTGTGCGCCAAATTACATCGAAAGTTTTAGTTGTAGATGTCGAAAAGTCCGAAAATCAAAATTTTGAAAATGGACTAGATAGTGTTTTTTTACCCGGAGAACTCATTGGATTATCACGAGTCCAAAGAATGGATCGTGCTCTAGAAAAAAGAATAAACTATCGAACCATTTTATTGGGAATGACAAACGCATCTCTGAATACTCAAAGTTTTCTATCGGAAGCAAGTTTTCAGGAAACTGCTCGGGTCTTAGCTAAATCTGCTCTTCAAGGTCGTATTGATTGGTTGAAGGGCTTGAAGGAAAATGGAAAATGTTATTCTCGGGAGAATGATACCTGTTGGTACTGGATTCAACTCTTTGAAAACGGAGTAAAATGGATCCGAGAATGAGGAACAAAAGTATATTTATCAATAAAGTGATAGATTTTTTCTTTGATTATGAATATAAGTTTTATCGCAAAACAAAAAAAAAAAAGTGAAAAAAAAACTAGTTAAAATAAAAAAGAAAAAATCAAAACGAGCAGTCAAAAAGTCATTTTTATACAATAAATAAAGAAATAGAACAAATTTACTTTATATTATTGTATAAAAATAAAGAAAAAATCAAATGAATAATTGTACCAAGTACGTTACGGCAAGCAATCTAACCCATTCCATTGGAATGTAGATATTTCAGTTCATATTAAAAAACAGAAAAAGAAAATACGAAAAAAAATTGGAACATCAATTGAAAGAGATGGTAAAAGTAGGAGTTCATTTGGTCATGAAACCAGAAAATGGCATCCTAAAATGGCACCTTACATTTTTAAAGAACGTAAAGATAGTCATATTATAAATTTGACTTATACCGCTCGTTTTTTATCAGAAGCCTGTGATTTTGTGTTTGATGGAGCAAAAAGAGGAAAACAATTTATGATAGTTGGTACAAAACATCAAACAGCTGATGCAGCTAAATTAGCTGCTTTAGCAGCTCGATGTCATTATGTAAATAAAAAAATGGTTCGCGGGTATGTTAACTAATTGGTTTACTACAGAAGCAAGACTTGAAAAATTCAAAAATTTAATGAAAAAAAAAAATACGGGAGGATTCAATCAATTTACGAAGAAAGAGCAGCAATACTCAAGAGAGAATTGAACAAATTGCAAGAAGATCTAGGAGGTATTAGATACATGACAAAATTGCCCGATATTGTAATAATTCTCGATCAAAACGGAGAATATACTGCCTATTCGGGAATGTAGAACTTTGGGTATTCCAACAATTTGCTTAGTTGATACAGATTGTGACCCAGATCTCGTGGGATCTCCCAATCCCAGCCAATGATGACGGGAGAGGACCAATCGACTGATCCTAAATAAATTAATTTTAGCAATTCGCACGGGTAGAGCATTGTAATTCTATCAAAAATGAATTAAAAAATAAAAAAGAGAAGCTAAAACTAAGTGGTTACTATTCCCAAATCTTATAGAATAGATTAAGATAAAATATTTGTATAGAAATAAAGAAATCTTCTTAATCAATCAAATAATCATTCCATTATTTTATTTCGTAGCCTGACTGATGATAGTGAAATAATTGAGGAATCGGTCATTGAACCAAAATAATTTCTTTTTGAAATTCATCTTTATATAAAAAGGGTAATATGGATATTCTACAATTTCCTATTAACACGCTGAATTTTTTCTACGAGAATTCCGGTGTGGAAGTAGGTCAGCATTTTTATTGGCAAATAGGCGGGTTCCAAGTTCATGCACAGGTACTTATAACTTCCTGGATTGTAATTGCTGTCTTATTAAGTTCAGCTACTCTAGCTGTTCGAGACCCACAAATCGTTCCGAACGGAGCTCAAAATTTTGTGGAATATGTTCTCGAATTTGTTCGGGACTTGGCTAGAACTCAGATTGGCGAAGAAGAATATGGTCCTTGGGTTTCTTTTATAGGGACCATGTTTCTATTTATCTTTGTTCTAACTGGGCAGGTGCTCTTTTTCCCTGGGGAATTTTTCAATTACCTCATGGGGAATTAGCCGCACCTACAAATGATATTAATACTACAGTAGCTCTAGCTTACTCACATCAGTAGCTTATTTTTATGCAGGTCTTACAAAGAGGGGTTTAGGCTATTTTGGTAAATATATTCAACCAACCCCAATACTTTTACCAATTAACATATTAGAAGATTTTACAAAACCTCTATCACTTAGTTTTCGACTTTTTGGAAATATATTAGCTGACGAATTGGTAGTTGCCGTTCTTGTTTCCCTTAGTACCTTTAGTGGTACCTATACCTGTAATGTTCCTAGGATTATTTACAAGTGGCATTCAAGCTCTATCTTTGCAACTCTAGCCGCAGCTTATATAGGCGAATCCATGGAGGGTCATCATTAATTGGACTCAGTCTATTAATCATAAAAATTTGATATATATATATATATATGTAACGTGAAATGTTCTTTCGATTTTGATTCTCCCTTATATAGTCATAAATGAAAATTACTTAATCTCTAAGATCTTAGTAGAAAGATTAAGGATCACTAATCCCGTCGATAAAATCGATAGATAGAATAGATCATATTTGTAGATTCATATCTACATAATAAGATGAATAGGTTTACTAATGTTAATTAGTCCTAGTAAACTATGTATGTACCCCGGTTTGGAACAATTACTCGAAGGGATACATACATTTTATGTACATAGTTTGTATTATGTTACATATATATATGTATAATGATCTATATAGACTCATATATACATATTCATTATTTAGAGACAGAATATTTCATTTTTGAAATGAATTAAAAAAATCTGTCTCTATTTCATCTTAAAAAAGAATATAATAGTAATAAAATAATTTTGTAATACCATTTTGTCGGATCGGAATTGAGTTGTTTTCAAAGAAAAGAAATTGTTCTCTAGTTGAACGTGAACAATCAAATCAATAGATAAAACTATAATATTATCCATCATTTATTAATCTAAGAGGAGATTACCATGAATCCTTTGATTTCTGCTGCTTCCGTTATTGCTGCTGGATTATCCGTAGGCCTTGTCTTCTATTGGACCTGGCATTGGTCAAGGCACTGCTGCGGGACAAGCTGTTGAAGGTATTGCAAGACAACCGGAGGCGGAGGGGTAAAATACGAGGTACCTTACTACTAAGTTTAGCTTTTATGGAAGCTTTAACTATTTATGGATTAGTTGTAGCTCTAGCACTTTTATTTGCTATCCATTTTGTTTGATCTCGGAGACCAAAATCCGTTTCCTTCGGGATTTGAAGGACCCCCCTCTATAAATTTTCTTGTTCAGCCAATAGGGGAGGGGCTGATTCAAAATAATGGACTTATACTTGGTCAGAAAGACTTGCGACACTCGAAGAAGTAAATAGATCGAGCAAAGTTTTTTTTGTTATTATATCCTTATTTATCGTTATGCGGGACCTGGGACTTACTAAGTACTCGGAATCTGCTTATCCAGCCAGAATATCGAGTCGGAGAAAAAACTTTGTAAAAGTATCCTTATCTATGAGGGGAGAGCGTATGAAAAATGTAACTGATTCTTTCATTTCCCTAATTTATTTATCTTCCGCTGAGGGTTTCAGGTTAAATACCAATATTTTAGAAACAAATATAATAAATCTCAGTGTGGTGCTTGGTGTACTAATCTATTTCGGAAAGGGAGTGTGTGCGAGTTGTATATTTGAATAATCTAGCTGGATTCAACCAACTGCATTTTGTAGATAGAAAAGTGCATGATCTCAACGAATTACTTCTAAAAGGGTCAAAATAAATATGGAAGAACTATAGCATTTCGTAATTGATTGGGAAATTTTTTTACCAATCCCAACCAACAAGAGAAAATCTTTAGAATGGTTAAAGCTAAACTGCTTGAAGTCCAAGCACAACTGGGTACTCTTTCCACCGCTGTGCTAATATGAGATGGGTTCAAAGGCATAGGTGGAGGTTGATCCGATATATAACATTCATATTAATGGAATTATTCAATCTATCTACTGAAAAATAGTCCTAATCTCCCATCCAATTTTTTGGGTTTAAATGCGGAACCGACGACCTACACAAAAGCGAATTTATTCAAGAAAAAGTAAAGAGGAAATACGAAAAGAAAAAAACAACAACTCAGTTGATAATAAAAAAACCCTTTTGGCAAAAGAGCCCTTCGTAGATTTCGGTCTTTGATAGATTGATCTTATTTTGACATAATATGAACGAAAAGGGTAGGCTTGGTAAAAAAAGCCGAGCGGGAAAGCCGAATGAATCGAAAGGTTCGTGTTCGGTTTGGGAGAGATTATTCGTTCAACTTATGAATAAATAATCTACTTTCATTAAGTAATTTATTAGATAACCGTAAACAGAAAATATTGAGTACTATCAGAATTCTGAAGAACTATGTAAAGGAGCTGCTAATCAGCTTGAGCAAGCCCGGGCTCGCTTACGGGAAGTAGAAATGCGAGCGCGCGAAATTCGGATAAATGGGTCTCTCAAATAGAACAAGAAAAAAAGGATCTTATCAATCTTGCTTCTGTTAATTTGAAACAATTAGAAAATTTAAAGAATGAAACCATTCACTTTGAACAACAAAGAGTAATTGAACAGGTTCGACAACAAATTTATAACCAAGCTGTCCAAAGAGCTTTAGGAACTCTGAATAATCGTTTGAATAGCGAGTTACATTTACGTACGATCGAGCATAATATCGACCTGCTCCTAGCCATGAAAAACATAACTGATTAACGTTATATATATTATTCAAATTAAAATCTCTAGATTATATATACTAGGTCTTATTTTTCAAAAGAGAATTAACTAGTGTTAATGGTAACTATCGACCCGATGAAATCAGTAGTATGATACGTAAACAGATTGAACAATATAATAACGAGGTCAAGTTGTTAATATTGGCACTGTACTTCAAGTAGGAGATGGCATTGCTCGTATTCATGGTCTTGATAAAGTAATGGCAGGGGAATTAGTAGAATTTGTAGATGGTACAGTAGGTATTGCCCTAAATCTAGAATCAGATAATGTTGGAGCTGTATTAATGGTGATGGCTTGATGATACAAGAGGGTAGTTCCGTGAGAGCAACAGGAAAAATTGCTCAGATACCAGTAAGTGATGTTATTTGGGTCGAGTTGTAATGCGCTAGCTCGACCTATTGATGGTAAGGGGAAGATCTCATCTTCCGAATCTCGATTGATCGAATCTCCCGCCCCAGGTATTATTTCAAGACGTTCTGTATATGAACCTCTTCAAACGGGTCTTATTGCTATTGATTCTATGATCCCTATAGGACGCGGTCAGCGAGAATTGATTATTGGGGACAGACAGACCGGTAAGACGGCAGTAGCTACAGATACGATTATCAATCAAAAAAATCAGAATGTAATATGTGTTTATGTCGCTATTGGTCAAAAAGCTTCTCCGTAGCTCAGGTAGTTAATACGTTCCAAGAACGCGGTGCAATGGAGTATACCATTGTGGTAGCGGAAACTGCAGATTCTCCTGCTACATTACAATATCTTGCTCCTTATACAGGAGCAGCTTTAGCCGAATACTTTATGTATAAGAACAACATACATTAATCATTTATGATGATCTTTCCAAACAAGCACAAGCTTATCGACAATGTCTCTTCTATTAGAAGACCCACCTGGCCGGGAAGCTTATCCAGGAGATGTTTTTCTATTTACATTCTCGTTTATTAGAAAGAGCAGCTAATTAAATTCTCAGTTAGGTGGAGGGAGTTTGACTGCTTTACCAATAGTTGAGACTCAAGCTGGAGATGTCTCAGCTTATTCCCACTAACGTAATTTCCATTACCGACGGACAAATCTCTTGTCAGCTGATCTATTCAATGCAGGAATTCAACCTGCCATTAATGTTGGTCTTTCGTATCTAGAGTAGATCCGCAGCTCAGATGAAAGCTATGAAACAAGTAGCTGGAAATTAAAATTAGAATTAGCTCAACTTGCAGAGTTAGAAGCTTTTGCACAATTCGCTTCTGATCTTGATAAAGCTACGCAAGATCAATTGGCAAGAGGTCAACGATTACGCGAGTTGCTCAAACAATCCTCAATCAGATCCTTTGACAGTGGAAGAACAAATAGCTATGATTTATACCGGAACGAATGGATATCTAGATGTATTAGATATCGTACAAGTCAAAAAATTTATTCTTAAGTTGCGCGAGTATTTAGTCAAAAATAAACCCCAGTTTGGAGAAATTATACGTTCTACTGGGACATTCACGGAACAAGCAGAAGATCTCTTAAAAGAAGCTATTCAAGAAAATATCCAACTTTTTCTTATGCTCAGAATAGGATAAAAGGGCTTAATCATCACATTTACAAAGCATAACGAAATTCTTACGTCCAATAGGATTTGAACCTATACCTAAGGTTTAGAAGACCTCTGTCCTATCCATAGACGATGGACGCTTTATTTCATTATTCCTTGAAATACTTTATCGATCGGGAATAAAAAAGTATGATTTTTTATTCCATCCACAACGAGATTCGGGAACGAAAGAGAAAGAATAGATAGGTAACACGGGTATGAAAAAACATTTTGAATAAGGAATATGGATGAGCGGGTAGCGGGAATCGAACCCGCATCGTTAGCTTGAAGGCTAGGGGTTATAGTCGACGTTGATTAACGCCTCTAATTCAGAACCGAACATGAAAATTTCATTTCATTCGGCTCCTCCATGAGAGAGAGATAGAATGGGGGTCTAATGAAAAACGATTATTTACATAATACATAAATATTTTTGCTCTGCTCATAACATCTATGTTAGTTTAGATGTAGTTCTTTCCTCTTAACTTCAGGTGAACAACCTGAAATAGAAAATACCTATTCACTTGAGAGATGATCCCTATAGAAAGATAAGATTGAATAATATTGGACTCAAAAATCTTTCTAATTACTTCGTTCCCTATTTCTACTGATTGCGATCCTAGAGGAAATCAAATTTCACCGAGCTCAAACAAAATCACGGTGACTAAAGTAAACCAAAGTCACTGTTATCTAGCTATTTGACTTCAACTTTTGCTATTCTAGCAGTTGAACATTTAGTTACGATGAAAAAGAATCTTTTGCTATCCATGGATCTTTGATTGATCCGATTAGAGAGATCGGTCTAATCCTTGAAAATATTCTACATTCTGTTTCGCCATCTTGGATGGAATGGAAAATATGGTCGTTTTATCATTCCAAATTCAAATTACGAGAATGCGCACAATTCCTTTCCTAAATCAGGGTATTCATAGGAGAGGTTTAGAACCTCTATAGAAATAGAGTTTTTTCAAAATATAGACGAGAGTTGAAAGATCCTTCAACTCTGTTGAATATAATGATAGAACGAATCACACTTTTACCACTAAACTATACCCGCCACAATTTCATTGTATCATACAGATCGATTTTTTGTCCAATAGGGAAAAGAAAAAAAGTAATTATTCAGTAAATCGAGAACTATTTAGATTCTAATAAGACAAGTTCCTATCATCATATTTTCCTATTCCTGAAAATTCAATAGCAGATGGTTTCTTTTCACTCTGTCCCTTACCTTATGTTTGTTTTTACTCTTGCAAGAATAATCCTTAATCCATATTATAAGTAATACCCTATTATTCATTTTATTTAGTAACTATTATCATTATCATTATATATAGTTGTTATGCTTATTAAACACATTCCTTAGAATTGTTCAAGTAATTTTGAATTAGTTTTTCTTTATGACAGATATAGAAAATGAAAATTATGATCATTTTCATAAAATAAAATGATCCACTCTTAGTCTTTGAAATCTCTTTTTTACCCTTCCAATATGATCTATCCATTTTCAATCTAGAACATCTCATCCAGATTAGACCTGAAACAGTTGGAATTATTCAAAAAAAATATAGAAGTGCTTATCTATTATCTTATACTGATATATAATACAAAAAAGGAAATAAAGAAATGATATCACAAGGTCAAATTTTGATAGCCCTTTTTATTGCTTTTACTTTTTATAACAATTATTTTAGCTTTCAGATTAGGTAGAGCACTGTATTCTTCATAATTTGGTCATTATTCCTTATCTAGGAAAGATAATGGCCTGCCAGATACTGGCCGGGCTAGAGAAAGCGAAAAATTGTTTGGAACGGAATAAAGAAATAGAATTGGATTCTCACAACTGTTGGTCCTTATTTAGTGAAATGCTATATTCATTTTAGATCTGCCATCTAGGAGAGATGGCTGAGCGGACTAAAGCGGTGGATTGCTAATCCGTTGTACAAACTATTTGTACCGAGGGTTCGAATCCCTCTCTCTCCGTTCAGTCACTTGAGATGACTCCTCAAAACCTATAGAAATAGACCCTTTTACAAAATCTACTTTCTAATCTTTTTTCATCACTATTCTTTACGCCCAGGATTTCGTCCTGGATCGTTTGATAGGAATCCAAAGATAAAGAGAGAAACAAAAAATATCACTACTGTGTAAACGAACAGCTTAAGAGTAAGCATTATGTAATCTCCGAGATTCTTATTAGAAAACGGAATAGATTATCAATTTTTGTATCATATATTGGCATTGGCCGAGCAAAGAAAAAAAGCAGATTCAAAATTGAATCTATTCTGTTTCTCTTTTCTTCTTTGCTCGGAATTGAACAGGATAAATAGGAATTCGAGTACTAATTAAACTATCCTAAACTTGTTTAAGAATAAAATTTGGAATCAATAGATCAATTATCATCCTTACTCGTTCTTTAGAATAAATATCAAAGAGATGTTCTCTATTAAATAAAAATGACATATTCTAATCACTAGCTAATCACCCAAACTGCAACTGTGATGCAGTTGATATTGACTAAAGGTATTAAGATCTGTTGAGAATAGATGTATCACAAAATAAACATCAGAACAAGGAAAAAGAGTTTTACATCAATTTGGTTAATGAAAATGATCCAGTTAGAATGTAACTATTCTAACTATTTAACTAATAAAATGAGAGAAAAAAGATATGTTTTTTCGTATCAAGTTAAACAAAAATCAATAAAAACTTTTTTTTGTAGGATTATCGTTATCGAAAACTTACGGCAGCTTGCCAAGCAAAAGCTAATAAAAAAAAGAACAGAGGGATAATTGGCATTATATTAACAATTGGATCAAAAATCGCATAAGCTTCAGGCAATTTGGCAAAAAAGGGATTATTCAAATGAAAAGCGGCATCGTCTAGACAAATATGGAAGTTGAGGATAACTGACATTTTGATTCTCCGATGAATAAAAATGATGTAAAGATCCAAAAGTATTTGGCCAATCAATCGAATTTTTTCGGCAAGATTAGACTTTTAGTCTTCGAGTTGGAAGGGATCATTTCTTCATATAATATTTTACCTATTCTGATAGAGAATGACCAATGAATGTATATTCTTGTTTCTTTTTAGGTTCCCCTATAGTTAGATATCTGATGAACTCAAGAATCTATGCCCCTCCAGTTTTTCTATGCATAATTGCATAACACCAGATAAGAATGAATTAAAATGAAACATTGCATCAATTTATATGAATTGATTAAAATAAAACAATAATGGGGCGTGGCCAAGCGGTAAGGCAGCAGGTTTTGGTCCTGTTATTTCGAAGGTTCGAATCCTTCCGTCCCAGGTGGAACAGTATTATTGGAAATAAAAAAAAAAAAAGACTCTATTTATAGAACGGAAATATGATTTCAATAAGATCTAAATAAAGAAAGGGATATTTTTGCGGTGTAGGATGGGAATACAGATCAAATTGAGATAGAGATAAAGTGAAATTAGCCTATTGGATGTATGCTGGTCCTGCTCATATTGGAACCCTACGAGTAGCTAGTTCTTTCAAAAATGTGCATGCTATTATGCATGCTCCTTTAGGAGATGATTATTTTAATGTAATGCGTTCTATGTTAGAACGCGAAAGAGATTTTACTGCCGCAACTGCTAGCATAGTAGATCGTCACGTACTAGCACGTGGATCTCAAGAAAGAGTTGTGGATAATATTCTTCGGAAAGATCAGGAGGAACATCCTGATCTTATCATATTGACACCTACATGTACCTCTAGTATTTTGCAAGAAGATTTACATAACTTTGTGAATAGAGCATCCATAATTTCTCATTCCGACGTAATTTTTGCAGATGTTGATCATTATCAAGTCAATGAAATTCAAGCAGCGGATAGAACTTTAGAACAGGTAGTTCGATATTATTTAGATAGATGTCATAGACAAGAAAAATGGGATCAATTTCTAACTGATGCGCCTTCTGTCAATATAATTGGAATTTTTACATTGGGTTTTCATAATCAACACGATTGTCGTGAATTAAGACGTTTATTACGAGATCTGGACATCGAAATTAATCAAATAATTCCTGAAGGAGGATCTGTAGAAGATCTTCAAAATTTGCCAAAAGCTTGGTTCAATTTAATTCCTTATCGTGAAGTAGGCTTAATGACAGCGGTGTATTTAAATAAAGAATATGGGATGCCTTACATATCTATAGCTCCCATGGGAGCTGTAGATATGGCGGAGTGGATCCGCCAGATTCAAAAAAATGTGAATACGTTGACTCTTAGTTCATCGAATAAAAGAGTGGATTATGAACCTTATATCGACGGACAAACTCGATTTGTTTCCCAAGCTGCTTGGTTTTCAAGATCTATTGATTGTCAGAATTTGACGGGTAAAGAAACAGTTGTTTTTGGTGATACAACTCATGCTGCTTCAATCACTAAGATACTTGTAAGAGAAATGGGGATTCGTGTCAGTTGTGCAGGTACTTATTGCAAACACGATGCGGAATGGTTCAAAGAGCAAATTCAAGGTTTCTGCGATGAAATACTGATCACAGATGATCATGCTGAGGTAGGAGATATGATCGCTCACATGGAACCATCTGCAATATTTGGTACTCAAATGGAACGTCATATTGGTAAACGTCTTGATATTCCGTGTGGAGTTATTTCTGCACCAGTTCATATACAAAACTTTCCTTTGGGATACCGACCTTTTTTAGGTTACGAAGGTACTAATCAAATAGCCGATCTAATTTATAACTCATTTGCTCTGGGTATGGAGGACCATCTTCTAGATATTTTTGGTGGTCATGATACTAAAGAAATAATATCCAAATCATTGTCTACGGATATAGGCCTAATTTGGAATCCTGAAAGTCGACTAGAATTAAGTAAAATTCCTCGTTTTGCCAGAGAAAAGGTTGAAATAAATACTGAAAAATTTGCACGACAAAAGGGGATTGAAACCATTACTGTCGAAGTAATGTACGCAGCTAAAGAAGCATTGAATACCTAGCTCACTAAAGCAATTCATTCTATATATACAATAGAAAAAAATCTATTGTATAATTAGAAAAAATATATTGTAGAAATTGAGTGTATTCATAATTATATATCCATTTTGGATCGGATGAGAAATCTATCTGTATGATAAAAATTCGTCTAAAACGATGTGGTAAAAAGCAACGTGTGACTTGAACGACATGATTAGTTCTGTCGATTATGACATCCGCCATTTTGACTCGAAGATGCTCTTAGCTCAACATTTATCAAAAGAGATATTTTAATAATGGAGCTTGGTATCAACTTTTTTTCAGTTAGGGGCAGAATCTAGGGTTAATGTAAATTAAATTAATGAGCTACCTATCGAATTTGACGTTAAGTCTCGAAGGGAAGAGCTCTTCAGGAATTGGGTTCAATCAATAAGAATGAAACTCGTTTAATTTATAGTGCTATTGTATATTTTCTCAAATTAGGAACTCAACTTACAGAAACTGTTCATGGTATTTTTCTGCAAAAATTGATCATTTTAAACGCGCTTTAAATTTCTTAAAAAGGAGGGCATTCTAAATAATGCGTCTACGCCTAGCTTTCGATCATATAAAATTGAGTTATTATATCAATTTTGTATCGTGGTTGTTTTATTATTATCCATTTATATTTATCTTATTATATCTTCATTTCATGTATTTTTTTCCCCTGCGATCTTATATAGGCAAGCACATAAATAATTTTGTTAAGCGGCTATTAAACGGAAGAAGAAGAAGAAGAAGAAATGACGGCTATTAAACGGAAGAAGAAGAAGAAGAAATGACGGCTATTAAACGGAAGAAGAAGAAATGAAAAAGATTAGACCGAGAACGAACCGAATGGATGAAATACAAAGTTTTGTGCTTTTTTGACTGCCATTTCTAATGGTCTTCTCTTTCTATTTCTAATCATTTTTCATCTTAATGTAGTGCCAATCCAACAATCCTTCTCAACATTGATTGACAATAGCATATTTTTTGAGTATAATAAATCCGCCATTTCTTTTTTGAATGGTTGAATTCGTTCAACGGATCAGAAATAACCTGATCCGTAAAGATCACTTGATTTGATTAAGAAATGATAAAGTTCGATTAGATTATTATATATATCTTTGATGATTTATTTAAAGGTTCTATTTCTGTCATTCAATCAGAACGATTGTTAAAATATCGATTCAATCAAGTAACTGCGTATTCTACTTCGACTGTATCTATCCAAATAAGGGTTGCTAACTCAATGGTAGAGTACTCGGCTTTTAAGTGCGCCTATGGTCTTTTACATGTTTTGATGAACTACTCAATTCGTCTATACCATCGGTAAAATTAGTAAGACTACGACTGATCCTGAAAAGTCAATAAAATGGAAAAAGCAGCATGTCGTTCTAAGAATCTCGACTTTCTTTTTTGATCAGAAGCGGATTTGATCCAAGGAATTCAATGCATAATTTTAATAATATATGTAAATATATTTACATATATATTATATATATATAATTTGAACAAATGGATTGATTTTTGAAATAAAATCAAATAAATTCGAGAGTGCGAGTGATTAAGTCAAGTGAGTCAATGGATAAAGCTGGATGGCTTGAATCATAAGTAAAACCAGAAGAACGAGCTTCTGTTCCTCATTTGAACGAGGAATTCCCTTTACTAATCGGAAGTTAAAAGCCTTTTAGTAACCGATAAAGGAAGTTTTTCCCTGTAGTAAATCAGGGTTTTCTACATTCACAATGAGTCCTAAGTACTCGAAAACAAATGTGTAAGAGAAATAGTGTACTGACCATGTTTAATTCTATTCCATGAGTCAGGAGAGCGATCGGACTGCCAAAATAATCAATTTTCGTTCTTCCTCATGACGAATGAAGATCTATGCGAAGAAAATTATCTATCTGATAGATATTTTCTATTATGTTCCAACTAGATCGCACCATGTATTATCTTTAATAATCCAAGAGGTTTCCGGGGGTTTTAAAAAATGGATGAATTCCAAAGAAATTCAAACAAACATCGATCTTGGCAACAATTTTTTTTATATCCGCTTTTTTTTCGGGAAGATCTTTACGCAATTGCTCATTATCATCATTTAGATAGATCTGGTTCCTCCGAACCAACGGAAATTTTAGTTTCTAATTTTTTGAGTTTTCTAACTGTAAAACGTTCAATACGTCGGATACGTAAACAGAATAATTCAATTAGTTTATTGGGGAATTCCGATTCAAATAAATTGATTGAATACAATAAGAATTCTTCTTTTCAATTGATACTAGAAGGTTTTACAATTGTCTTGGAAGTTTCGTTCGCAATGCGATCAAAACATTTCATAAAAGGAATGGATGGATGGAATAGTCTCCGATCCATCCATTGCATATTTCCTTTTATGGAGGCTAAATTACCACATTCCAATTATATATCAGATCTACGAGTGCCCTACTCAATTCATCCGGAAATTTTGGTTCGAATTTTTCGTCGCTGGATCCGAGATGTTCCTTCTTTGCATTTATTACGATCGATTCTCCATGAATGGAAAAATAGTTTTAATCGAGAAAATTTGCAGAAAGCTCTGATTACACAGAGAGAAAATACGAGGTTCTCCCTGTTCCTTTGGAATTCTTATGTGTATGAATGCGAATCGTTTTTAATTCCTCTTATTAAACGAATTTTGAATTCACAATCATTGTTATATGGATCTTTTCCCGATCGAACTCATTTTGAGAAAAAGATCAAAGATATTGTTCTATTTCCTCCTCATAAAATTTCAACAAAAAAGATCTGGTTGCTAAAGGATTCTTTCATCCATTATGTGAGATATGGAGAAAGATCCCTTATAGCTCTAAAGGGTACGCACCTTCAAGTGAAAAAATGTAGATATCATCTGTTTCATTTTTGGCAATACTATTTTCATCTTTGGTTTCAACCGTATAGGATATGCAGTCTTGAATTATCCAAGACTTCTTTTTCTTTTTTAGGTTTTTTTATGCATGTTAAAATGAGACCTCTCGTGGTTAGAGCCAAAATGCTAGATGATTTATTCATTACCGATCTGATTACCAATGAATTAAACTCAACAGCTCCGATTAGATCAATTCTTTTTTCTTTGGCTAAAGAAAAGTTTTGTGACATCTCAGGGTGGCCAATTAGTAAATTGTCTTGGACCAGTCTATCAGATGATGATATCCTCGATCGATTCGATCGAATTTGGATAAATCTTTTTCATTACTACAGTGGATCGATCAATCAAGATGGTTTATATCATATAAAGTATATACTTTTACTTTCATGTGCTAAAACTTTGGCCTGTAAACATAAAAGTACGATACGTGTAATTCGAGAACAATTAGGTTCGGAACTCTTTACAAAATCGTTTTCAAAAGAAAGAGAATTCATTTCTTCGTCCTCTTCAAAAACTCGTTTACAGAGAGAACGAATTTGGAATTTAGAAATTAGCCAGATAAACCCCCTGGCTAATTTCTGGCAAAAGATGCAGAATAAACAAATCAAAAACTGATTTTGACCAATGAAATGCTTATTGAGCAATTGCCAGGATCAATTTATGATCCTATAGATCTTTTCCACCCGGAAATCCAACCAAATGATTGATCAAATCAATACATGGAGAAAGCCGTGTGCAATGAAAATTGCAAGCACGGTTTGGGGAGAGATTTCTTGCTCTTCTTAAAAAGAGCAGATAATCCACTCCATCCGATGAGCTCCGGGTTCAAGTCCCGGGCAACCCAGAGTACCAGAATCTAGCACCTAAAGGTATTTTTGTCTACTTATTCTAGATCCAATCCAATTCAATGTTATCCATTGTGCTTAACAAGCAAGAAAGGTAACATCCCACTATTCGGGAATCATCCTTACTTACTCATCGAAAAAGTTTTCTCTAAGCACATTTCACTTCAAGGTAATAATATTGATTACCTTGAAGTGAAAAGAAAGAAAGAATGCTAATAGAGCGCATTAATACCGGTATTAATGCGCTCTACGTATTGAAAAGCATTTCAATATATGTGGATATAGTTTATGGAAGAGGATACTATGAATTTTATGAATATTCATAAAGATGTCAAAATATTGGTTGACATACAGATATGAATCATATTATACTGTTGAATAACAAGCCTTATGTGTATGCTTGGGAGCTTCTAATGATTAAATAAACCAAGTTATAACCATGACCGCAATTCTAGAAAGACGCGAAAGCGCAAGCCTATGGAATCGTTTTTGCGATTGGATCACTAGCACTGAAAACCGTCTTTACATTGGATGGTTTGGTGTCTTAATGATTCCTACCCTATTGACTGCAACCTCTGTATTCATTATCGCTTTCATTGCAGCTCCTCCAGTAGATATTGATGGTATTCGTGAACCTGTTTCCGGTTCTCTTCTTTATGGAAACAATATTATTTCCGGTGCTATTATTCCTACCTCTGCAGCCATCGGTCTGCATTTCTATCCCATCTGGGAAGCAGCTTCTGTTGATGAATGGCTATACAACGGTGGTCCGTATGAGCTAATCGTTCTACACTTCCTACTTGGTGTAGCTTGCTATATGGGTCGTGAGTGGGAGCTTAGCTTCCGTCTAGGTATGCGTCCTTGGATTGCTGTTGCATATTCAGCTCCAGTAGCAGCAGCTACTGCTGTTTTCTTGATTTACCCTATTGGTCAAGGAAGCTTCTCTGATGGTATGCCTCTAGGAATCTCTGGTACTTTCAATTTCATGATTGTATTCCAGGCTGAACACAATATTCTTATGCATCCATTTCACATGTTAGGTGTAGCTGGCGTATTCGGCGGCTCTCTATTTAGTGCTATGCATGGTTCTTTGGTAACTTCGAGTTTGATCAGGGAAACTACCGAAAATGAGTCTGCTAATGCAGGTTACAAATTTGGTCAGGAAGAAGAAACCTACAATATTGTAGCTGCTCACGGTTATTTCGGCCGATTGATCTTCCAATATGCTAGTTTCAACAACTCCCGTTCTCTACATTTCTTTTTAGCTGCTTGGCCAGTAGTAGGTATCTGGTTTACTGCTTTGGGCATCAGCACTATGGCTTTCAACTTAAATGGATTCAATTTCAACCAATCTGTTGTTGACAGTCAAGGTCGTGTAATTAACACTTGGGCCGATATCATTAATCGTGCTAACCTTGGTATGGAAGTTATGCACGAGCGTAACGCTCACAACTTCCCTCTGGATCTAGCTGCTGTTGAAGCTAATTCTATAGACGGCTAATTACTCTGGATTGTTAGTGTCTTTCAATCTTTGAAAAGCAAAAAAGAAAGCAGTACCAAAACCGAAAGGTCTGGTACTGCTTTTTCCGTCTAATTTAAAGTTATTGCGAGCAGAGCACAATAACTGTTTACTGTGCATCCAGCAGGAATTGAACCCGCGACTTACCAATTATGAGTTGGGTGCTTTTACCATTCAGCCATGGATGCATAATATCTAATCTAATAATAAGTATTGGCTCAGATCTTAAATTAAATATCCAAAACTATTATTGTTTCAATAAACAAAACGTCAATAACTTGTTCGAGAGTTGCATTACAAGATTGTTGAATCTTGCAACAAGTTATTAACTAATAATATAATAGTTTCATTATTAGTTCATTTTCGGGGCTTAGAACCATTCTTGAAATGGAATGACCGTAGACAGAGACTGCCAATTAGTTTGGGGCGGACGTAGCCAAGTGGTTCCAAGGCAGTGGATTGTGAATCCACCACGCGCGGGTTCGATCCCCGTCGTTCGCCCGGTAAAAAAATCGACCGGATTCAATTCATTGTGATTTTCTATAATGAATCAAATGATGAGTGGTTGACGATACATTTGTGTATGTATGTTATTACATACATATAACAAAATATAAGAAGAAAATATTTGATTATGAAAAAAGAAAAAACTGAATCGATGATAAGATTTCTTTGGTGATTTCAATTTATTGATTGAAATAACGATAATTTATTTGGGAATGAAGGATTCTTTGCTTGGCTTCCTCCATTTACTCAGGATAAAATGAGGGTGAGGGAGCTAAGCTAAAAAAAAAAAAAAAACAATGTCAAACAACTACAATTCAATTTATAAATAAGGCAAAGTTCAACTCAAAATTAGATAAAACGAATAACAAGTTCGGAAGATAAAAAAGAAATAAAAGGAGATCAAAAGATGAAAATAGCAGTTTATGGAAAAGGCGGAATCGGTAAATCAACCACTAGTTGTAATATTTCAATTGCCCTAGCTAGACGTGGTGAAAAAGTGTTACAGATTGGATGTGATCCCAAACATGATAGTACTTTTACTCTGACAGGATTTTTGATACCTACAATTATAGATACTTTGCAGTCCAAAGATTATCATTATGAGGATATTTGGTCCGAAGATGTCATTCATAAAGGTTATGGAGGGGTAGATTGTGTGGAAGCTGGGGGGCCACCTGCAGGTGCTGGATGCGGGGGATATGTGGTAGGAGAGACTGTGAAATTGTTAAAAGAATTAAATGCATTTTACGAATATGATATAATATTATTTGATGTATTGGGTGACGTGGTTTGCGGAGGTTTTGCTGCTCCGTTGAACTATGCAGATTACTGTCTCATTATTACAGATAATGGGTTTGATGCATTATTTGCAGCTAATCGTATTACTGCTTCTATCAGGGAAAAAGCTCGTACACATCCACTGCGATTAGCAGGTTTGGTTGGAAATCGCACATCTAAAAGAGATCTTATCAATCAATATGTAGAAGCCTGCCCAATGCCCGTAATAGAAGTCTTACCTCTTATTGAAGATATTCGAGTTTCGAGGGTCAAAGGGAAAACCTTATTTGAAATGGTTGGATCCGAACCATCTCTTAACTATGTATGTGAATATTATTTAGACATAGCGGATCAAATATTGTCCCAACCAGAAGGTATTGTGCCAAAGGAGATTCCAGATCGGGAATTATTCAATCTACTCTCTGACCTTTATCTCAATCCTATTGATGAGGGGAAACATCAAAATAATAAGGAAAATTTACTTGGATTTACGACGATTTAATCAACATAGTTATAATCATTTATGTCAGTGAAAATTGATGAAACTCTCACTGTCGAATGTGAGACAGGTAATTATCATACTTTTTGTCCAATTAGCTGTGTATCTTGGTTATATCAAAAGATCGAAGATAGTTTCTTTTTAGTTGTGGGTACAAAGACATGCGGTTATTTTCTGCAAAATGCACTTGGAGTAATGATTTTTGCAGAACCTCGCTATGCAATGGCAGAATTGGAAGAAGGAGATATATCGGCTCAATTGAATGATTATGAAGGATTAAAAAAGCTTTGTATTCGAATAAGAAAAGATAGAGACCCTAGCGTGATCATATGGATAGGTACTTGTACTACAGAGATAATCAAAATGGATTTGGAAGGTATGGCACCCAAACTAGAATGGGAAATTGGAATCCCAATTCTAGTGGCAAGAGCGAATGGACTCGATTATGCCTTTACTCAAGGAGAAGATACTGTGTTAGCTGCGATGGCACATCGTTGTCCAGAACCGGAATTCTCCGTTCGTGAACGAAAAGAAACTAGTCAAAATTTTTTGACTTTTCATTCTAGAAAAAAAGAGGAATTGGTTGAATATGCAAATCATCCTTCCTTAGTTCTTTTTGGATCTTTGCCGTCCAACGTCGCTTCTCAACTCAATTTAGAATTAAAACGTCAATCCATCAAGGTATCAGGTTGGTTACCTGCTCAAAAATATACCGATCTTCCATCATTGGGTGATGGAGTTTATGTTTGTGGTGTTCACACCATTTTTGAGTCGGACAGCGACAACTTTGATAAGACGCGAAAAATGTCAATTAATTGGAGCTCCTTTTCCTATCGGTCCAGACGGAACGCGTGCTTGGATTGAAAAGATTTGTCCTGTATTTGGTGTTGAACCCCAAGGTTTGGAGGAAAGGGAGGAACGAATATGGGAAGGTTTAAAGGATTATCTTGATTTGGTACATGGTAAATCTGTCTTTTTCATGGGAGATAATCTACTAGAAGTCTCTCTAGCAAGATTCTTAATCAGATGTGGAATGATTGTTCATGAAATTGGCATTCCATATATGGATAAACGATATCAAGCTGCTGAATTATCACTTTTACAAAATACATGTATAAAGATGTGTGTACCAATACCACGAATTGTGGAGAAACCGGATAATTCGAATCAAATACGACGTATACGCGAATTACAACCCGATTTAGCTATCACAGGAATGGCTCATGCTAACCCGCTAGAAGCAAGAGGAATTAGTACTAAATGGTCAGTTGAATTTACTTTTGCGCAGATTCATGGGTTTGCCAATGCAAGAGATGTACTTGAATTGGTTACCCGACCTCTACGTCGTCAGAAAAATTTAGAAGACTTGGGTCGAACCACTTTGGTCAAGAAATAATAAGTTTCAATTTCAGTAATTCTCGATCGAACTATTTCAGATAATTCAATCTATCTAATTTGATTTGAATTCTCAAAATAGAGACATATAGAAAAAGGAAAAAGATCAAAATTCATTCAAATTCATATTATTTTGAATGCTATTTGTGGATTTGAGCGATAACTAATAGTTGATTTTTTCTCACGGGAGATTTGAAATGATTATAGAAATTATTTCAAATTTCCCCATGATTATATGAATATCAGAGTCATTTCTCTCACGAAAACATTCTTTTATGGAAATTATATGGAAGGGATACTAACCCATAGTATCTTATTAACAATAATGCCGCCACTCGGATTCGAACCGAGATGCTCTAGCACTGCTTCCTAAGAGCAGCGTGTCTACCAATTTCACCATGGCGGCTTGGTATTGTTCTAATATATCTAAATATATTTATATATATAATATTTAGATATATTAGACTATTTTTCCGAGATTGTCAATGCAAAAAGAGTTTTTTTCTCTATTCAATATCCGACGTTAAATAGATACAGAAATCCGATGTTGGTCGTTATAACGGAGTAGCACGCAGTTTGGTAGCGTGCCACCTGGGGATGGTGGAGGTCCTAGGTTCAAATCCTGCTGCTCCAAAACCCATCCCATGGTAAACAAGATCGCGGCTAATTTTTATCTTCTAAATAAGGAAAAAAGTTCTAAGAAAAACCATATTGGACGAATATATTTGTTATAAAAGTTACGCGTTTTCTCCCAACGACTTAAAGGTCTAGGTCTTTCTAGCTTAACTAATAGTCCGCCTATAATATCTCTTAGGAAACTGAGAAAATTGATAAGTTTCACTCTGATTTCATTTAGAAGGTTTCTTAGGAAACTTCTAAAGTTGATAAGTTTAGTTTCCAACTTAAGCGGATCTATCAATTTTCTCAGTTTCTTTTTAAGGGGATTTAGAACTTTTTGAAGTTCAAGTCTAAGTTTCGAAAAAAATTCTCTCATCGATTTGATAAGAAAATCTCTCAGTTTAGAGAAAAGTTCTCTCATCGATTTGATAAGAAAATCTCTCAGTTTAGAGAAAAGTTCTTTCATCGATTTGATAAGAAAATCTCTCAACGAACTCATCCGTCTGATAAGAAAATCTCTCAACGAACTCATCCGTCTGATAAGAAAATCTCTCAACGAACTCATCCGTCTGATAAGAAAATCTCTCAACGAACTCATCCGTCTGATAAGAAAATCTCTCAACGAACTCATCCGTCTGATAAGAAAATCTCTCAGTTTAGAGAAAAGGGAACCTATCCATTCCATAATGGAATCTCTAAGCAAACTTATTATTCTTCTAACTAGCGTAAGAAACTCATTGTACGGGGAGCGGTCAGAAGGAAGAGATGAACTTATGCTACAAAAAGAGTCTTCTTTTTTGAGCTTTACCTCATTTATAGCTTCATTTCGTCCAGCAACCGGCGAATGTTTCGTACCCAAGAAACTTTTGGTATGATTTCCAAAATTTTGAAGAATCTCTTTTATCGAAATAAAACTGTGTCTTATAAAATACAAACTATTTTGAATATGTTCCCAATGATCTATTTTGGGATACATACGTACCCTCAACATAACAGATCGACTACCATTATTGGTATTCCACCAAAATCTATTCATGCAAATAAGATCTTCTAATCGATAACGAGGCCAAAGAAAACGTCTTATCTTTTGTCTTGTATCGACGATCAGAGGCTCGCTTTTTTTCATCAGACCTTGGTCATTTGGTATCTCTTTACTATTGAATCTTACACTTTCATCTAAATGATTTTCCAGATTCAAAAGATTCAAAATTCGAAATTCCCTACGACGTCTTGGAAGAAAAACATCTTCGAAAATGAAAGAACTTGAAATTTTTTCATTTAGATCCTCAATACGATGTACTTTTCTTCGTCGTTGAGATCTATCAAAAAGATTTACATCAATTTTTTTCTTTTTTAGTTTTAAGAAAAGACTTGCAATTTTATATACAAAGAATCGGTCATTAAAGTACCCCGGTACAAATGGCATAGATCTTCGGGTTGCCTCGGCAAAAACTCTAAGCAAATCATTTTCTTTCGGGAAGCAACTTTTGAGATACAATACAGTTTCCAATAATCCCAAGTCAAGATCCCCATTTTCCGCATATGGGAAAAGTAAGTCGGCTACAGCAGCATCGTCGCCTAATTTTTTCTTATCAAAGAAACGAGACGCATTTTTGAACTTGGAAGCCCAACGAGCTAATGGCAGTTTTTCGAGCTCGAATTTGGTTCTCCACCTACGAATATTTTTGGCCATTTCTCGATACGCTAATTTTTCTTTTACCAATTCTTTTTCGGGGTCCATTCCCCTGAGTCTCATCTCCTCTTTTAATTCTGCCTCCCTTGCAAGACGTTTTGCCTCCCGTTGAAAGCGTTTCTGTTCTTTCAGATATTCAGTTCTGGCAATTCTGGGATCTTGTACTTGTTTATCGGCTTTCTTGGGTTTGGTCTTGGTTTCGGATGGTACTTTTACTTTTTTGTTTTTGTTTTTTTCATCATCCAATTTTGATTTAACTCGGTCCCATGCCTTCCTATCACCTTGTGATGCTTTCTTAGCATCTTGTTTCAAAATGATTTCCTTTATTGCTATTCGGACTTCTTCTTTTTCTGTATTGATTTTATCAATATTTTTTTTTGGATAATAAATATTATAGAAATCTCGAACTAGAAGATCTCTCCTCTTTTTGTTCGAATATTTATTTTTTCGACGTAATTCTTCCAATTTGCGTCTCCTTTCTTCCCTTCTGAGCTGTTCAGCTTTTTGTGCAGCTATTTTTGCTAGTTGTCTAGCTCTCTGTTGCTTGATAAATCTTTGCCTTGATTCCCGCATTCTCTTTTTCTTGTTTTGGTCATCTTCTCCTTTAAATGCCCTTCTCAATCTATTTACTTCTTCTGGAGAAGTTGCCGACTCCAATTTTTTGCGCCGTTCCTCTCTTGTCTTGAGCCTTTCTTCTTTACGCTTTCTGCGCGCCTCCCTAATTTCTTCGAGGGCAGCGAGTTTGCTTCGCCTTTCCTCTTCTTTCTTTCGAAGACTTTCTATTACAAAAGCATCAACATCAAACTCTTTTGGTACTTGAATCTCTCGAAATTCCCACATTTGTTCAATTTGTCTTCTTATGATATCCGGGGGAAAAACGTCACCAAGTTTGTTTGCATTTTTGATTTTTTTTCTAAGATTTGGGAACAACCAGAATTGCCATTTGTAATATCGACTTTTTTTGTAATATTTTGCCTTAGTTGCCGAGAAAAAATCGACATTTTTCTTTTTGGAAGAAATTTTCTTCTTCTTCTTCTTGCAAGAACCGGGATTCTGAAAATTAGTAATAGCTTGATAATCTGGTTCCGGTATATATTGAATTGCGGGTCCGTGATTATCCTCTTTCATATGATCCAGATAACTATACGCTAAAAGATCATATCTGTGACGTTTGATCCGATTCTTGAGTCGGGTTAGAAAAGATGCAAAGCGCTTCTCTCCCAAAAACGATGCAAATTCACTCCATCCCAACCGGTTGCCAATACTATTTCTTTTCTTTTTGTGCGGGGCTATTCTATAGCCAGCACACCATTTTAACCATTGCTTCCAATGGTTAGCCGTTAACTCTCGAGGATGCTTGCAATCCAATAGCCCTTGCGAATGCAAAAATTCTTTAACATTCTTTTTTATAAAAGGAGACGATGTTCTTGATTCTAATAAATCCCTCGCATAGAATCCCTTCATATTTCTTATTTCTCGCCATATTTTGTGAAATACATATGCCTGGGAAATTTCTTTTCCTTGGCATTTGGATTCGGCGTTTTTGCTAATTGGGTCATTGCTATTGAATATTTTTTTAATTGCTTCAATACTTCTACTCAATTGCATGCAAAATTCCAAATTGGATTCGATCATATTGAACATACTTATTTTGAGATCAATAAGTATTAATTTCACCCTAAAATGAATAACTTTCATAAAATATGGCAATTTCTTCTTAATGAATCGAATAGTTTTCTTTTGGAAAAGCGAACGCCAAATTTTGATTCGAGTCCACTCTTTTTTCAATCTAGATTTTATGTCAGGAGAAGGTTGATCCATTATCTGTTTAAAATCAGTTTTCAATTTATTATAAATATCTAGATTGAAGAGATACTCTTCATTCATTTGGTTGATTCGATCATTCATTGTGGTTGTCCAATAAGCTGGATCTAGAAGATCCCAATTTTTTTCCATCTGGATTGAAGATGGTTCATCTTGTACGACCTCTAAAGAAAATTTAATATTAGACGTAGGCTTAGTCCGAATCATTCTGATTTCTGTCCGAGTATCTATCTTGATCTCTGTCTTAATTTTCTTATTTATCAATTGGCGGATCGGTTCGATAATAGGTTTGATAATAATTATCAATTGGCGAATAGGTTCGATAATAGGTTTTGCCCGATCGGACGTGTAATTCCAAATACATTCGCGAATAGGTTTCCAAAAAGAAGGCACTTTTGGGGGATTACCGAAAGGTAAGTCAATTTCTGTCCCATATATGGTTAAGAAACCAGTTGTTTTTTGGTCAATCTCAGTAGAGTTAGATTCATACCAAGGTCTCAAGCGAAAAGGATATACAATCTTGATTTGAATACCCTCTTTGATATAATCTTTTATGAACTTCTTCGGGACATCCGGGTCCGTCAGTTCATATCCATCATAATTACATTTGAGATATGCTTCCTTTTGCAAGTTGGACCAATCCTGCTCCCATTCGGGGACCTGAAATAATAAAGTACGACCAATATTTTTAGCTATTATCAAAATAGGGAAATACAATCTTTTCCTTAAATACGTATGAGTGAACAAGAGAGCAGCTCTGACATAGTGAATCACTTCTCCGTCGAAGGTTTGCTGTGTTCGACGGCGACGTTCTTCTTTTCTCCTTTCACGTCTCTCTAAAAATTTTTCGTACATTCTTAAAGATCTTGAAGTTTTTTTCATTTTTGTCTTCTCTTTGACTTCCTTCTTAGGAAAAGGTTTGTGATGTGACTTTTGAGTAGTCATCCCCCCTGGCTTTTGAGTCATTGATCTAAGTCTCCCGAAAAGAATCGACTCTGGTCTCGCTATCCAATGGTTGATCGCTGAAACTTTTCGTCGTTGAAAACGGACAGCTCCCTTTACTAAATCTCGACGAAAATCCCCTTCATAGGGGTAACTAAAGACATATATATCTTTAAATACAAGATCTTCTTCTTCGTCCCCCCCCTTGTCCGCTTCAAGAGTTTCTTCTTGTTCAGGAGTTCTTTCTTGTTCAAGTTTTTTGAAAGGTTGAAAGAATCCTTTTTTTTTGTCTTTTTTCTTCTTTTGTAACTCTTTTATTTTGTCAAAGGGCCTTATAATGATTAATTGTCGAGCTTTTTTTGGACGAGTTTCGAGACAATCTTTGACAGCTAGAGGGTCGTGAACTCCAGATATTAGGGTGGAGGGCAATTTAGGAACAATAAACCTGTTAAAATCTCGGATTCGAGGTTCATCATCATCAACACGGATTTTTTCCTTTTCCATAAACTTATTATAAATAAGATAAAGTTCATAGAAATTTGTAAAATCTTTCATATCTTGATCAAATTGTTTTTTTTCAAATAAATCTTGATCAAAATTTGATTTATTGTTCTTATTCTTTTTCTTCTTAGTACGTTTCTTCTTAGAAGGCAGGCCCTCTTTTGAAATCTCTACCAAATCTTTCAGAATATCCTTCTGCGATATCTTAATATCCATAGAGACTTCAGAATTTGAGAATTCTTTCAAATTTATAAAAAAAAATCGCTCATAAAGCAAAGCCTGCTCGGTAGGAAGAACACTAAGAAGTAATTCCCACTTGAGACCTGTAGTTTCAAGAAAAATATGCAACAAATAATGTGTTAGTAATTTTTTATCGCAAGAAGCAATACCTTCTTCTATTCTTGCATTTAAAGGCGCCGGGACCAATGTTTTGAAAACATGTTCCAATGAAGATAAATTTTTAGGATAGATTTTCTCATATCTTGACTTTAAATCTTCCAAAGTAGATTCATCCAACCATTTTTTTTTATTCTGTTCCTCTAATAAGAACATATGAATTTTATCTATCCACCATTTGGAAATCATTTTTATTCGTGGTTGAACGATTCTATTTTTATTTTCTGGTGGAATTAAGGAAATTCGAAAAGGCCGGTTGGTAGAATCACGGTTCTTACATTGCGACAGTTTTTTTTTTTGCTCTTTCAAATATTTTTGCTCTTTCAAATAATCCTCTGAATGGATCATCCAAGGTGATTTAAATTGATTCATCGACCCACGGAATGGCCCGCTGAGTAAAGGATCATGAACTTCTGAAAGGTACTTCCCTTCTTTTGTTCGAGAAAATCTCATTTTTTTTTCAAGAATATCTACAATAGGAGATCCATTGCTTAGAGCTCTCACCCTATTTTCAAGCTCTTCGCCTAAATAAGATTTCCTCTCCGATTTTCTCACTATCCATTCATCAAGGTTATCCTGATTTGAATCAAGACTTTGATCGCCCAAGTTTGCCATTTTGGCAAAGAAAGACATACTTGGCGGAGCTGTGAAAGAAATTCTTTCATCGCCATCACTGAGACAAACATCGAAGAAATATTCAGCAACTTGGCTCTTCACAGGGCCACGAAGAATAAAATCCCCTATACTAACGTATCGTAGGGGTTGGTTAAACCGATTAGAATCAAAAAAGATTAATGGCCATCTTTTTATTAGAAAAGATGCTAAAGTCGAATCTGTCTCAGTATCCAATTTGAGATCTTCTAAAGATAGAATTCTCACTAATGTTCTATAAGAAGGAGACAGAGGAATGGGCGGCTTATTAACTTGATTTTTTTTCATATTAATAGCAGCTTTAGTTTGAGACTTATGCCTTTTTTTTTTCTTAGGTATTTTGAAACCTTCCCTAAAAGATTTTTTCTTATCGGATAAATCTAGCGATACCTCTTCTAACTCTTCTCGAGGACCCTGAATGAACGATCTTGAATCATTCCACTTAGTAGCGATGAAAGAAGGATTCCTCCCGTAGCATGTGAGCATGGCATAAGCGAAAAAAATAATTTGAAAACTGAAGGCGAAAAGTTCCCGTTTTCGATTCGCTTTTAAGGGAACATCATTTTCTACGCGTGAACAAAAAATTTTCGTCATTTTGACAAAAAGAATTTGTCCGCTCAACCATCCGGCTGCGGTACTCAGCAGAAATATATAGCTTCCACTATACCTGAATAGCATCATATTGGTTAACCGAGTATACACAGATTTACCGAAAAGGGCCGGGTTCAGCAGCTGTAAAGCGACTCCAATCAAAAACTCTATTGCCGGATTTTGAATCCAAGGGTATTTCCGAATCAAACTTGTTTGAAAAATAAGAAATAATAGAACGGGAACAAGCATGATTGTCATTACGTGAGGTTTCCAAATGCTCGCATAAATAGGGCCAAGATAAATGGATGAGAAGACCACGAGTTGTGCCACAAAAGAACCACCAAGGATCAATTTTCCCGTAGGGACAATTTTCCTGTTGTCGACGACTTTGTTTTGAATCAACATCGCTCGGACATAATACATTTGAGCTGGACCAATTGGCAACGTTGATAAAAAGCCATAATAAACGCCAAATAGTAGAACTGGAGCAGACCTCTGAATCCACGGTACTAATATATAGTATATTTCTGTAATCATATTAAATACCTCCTTTATTTAATTTTGATTTTTGATTTGAATTATTGTTTATTACTTCTTGTTCTTCTTCTTCTTGTTGTTGTTCTTGTTGTTGTTGTTCTTGTTGTTGTTCTTTTTGTTCTTCTTCTTCTTGTTTTTTCTCATCCGCTAGATCATCCCCGAGATATGGAACTTTAAGGATGCTTGTTAAGTTCAAGCTCATGACATATGACATAATTTTTTCCTTCCTAGTATATATAATCATCTTCCCCCTCCTATTTATATTTATAAGAATCATATTCTTTCTACTATTTATATATTGTTCAATTTGAGACTATAGATCAGAATATTATATATCTATATATATAGAATCATATTATTTCTATTTATACATAATCATATCATTTATACATATATTATTTCTATTTATACATGATCATATCATTTATACATGATCATATCATTTATACGTATATTATTTTGATTTATACATAATCATATCATTTATACAGAATCATATCATTTATACATGATCATATCATTTATACGTATATTATTTCTATTTATACATAATCATATCATTTATACATGATCATATCATTTATACGTATATTATTTTGATTTATACATAATCATATCATTTATACAGAATCATATCATTTATACATGATCATATCATTTATACGTATATTATTTCTATTTATACATAATCATATCATTTATACAGAATCATATCATTTATACATGATCATATCATTTATACGTATATTATTTCTATTTATACATAATCATATCATTTATACATGATCATATCATTTATACGTATATTATTTTGATTTATACATAATCATATCATTTATACAGAATCATATCATTTATACATGATCATATCATTTATACGTATATTATTTTGATTTATACATAATCATATCATTTATACGTATATTATTTATACCATTTTATTTTTGAAATTGAGTATTATTTGTTCAATTTGATACTATACAAAAAGATTGTATCCATCCCTTATTAATATATAGAATTATATTCTTTCTACCATTTCGACCATTTTATTTTTGAAATTTGATACTATAGATCCAAATATTATCACTTCTCTCTATAATATAGTATAGAATAGAGAGAGAATCTCTTTCTACCATATTCAATAATAATATAAAAATGTTAGATTCATATTCAAACTCTTGAATGAATTATATTCAATGCGAATATCCACATAGTCCGTTAGATTCATATTCAAACTATTGAATGAATTGAATTATGTTCAATTCATATTTGTAATCATGTAATCATAGACCCCAATACTCCATAGACGGTTTGAACCGTCTAATAACAATAATTTTTCTGTTATACGCCATTACATAGCATTATGTAATGGCATATAACAGAAAGTTTCAATCCGACGAGGTTAGAGGACCAGAAAAGGACTCATGACTAACTAATGGAGGGCCTTTTTTATGGGCCCGATAGCCATCTAATTATAGAATGGAAGGCTATATTAAGGATGAAGATTTTCAACATATTTACTTTTTTCATTGTTTATATGTTACTGAATATTGGCATGACTGGTTTTGGTGATTCATAACCATATTTGTTAGATACAAATCGAACATCTAACAAAAAAAGAAAAAGTGTCATTGTTTTGAGAATAATATGGAACAAGAGAAATATTTCAAATAATATAAAACAATGAAAATTTCTTTCTGTTTTTCTCTTTTTACCTTAATTTCCTAACTTTTCAGCTCTGTTACTATTGTAATATAAGTTTATTTAGATTCTTATATTGTATATAAGTTTATTTAGATTCTTAGCTTATATAAGTTTATTTTTAGACCCTTTGACATATTTATCATTCAACCATTACATATTCATTTTATCCTACATGTCACCTTCTTATTATTTATAACCCAGTCGGCATGTATAATTCAATTATTTCGCTGACAACATTTTTTAAAAGAGCTCGTGGAACCATGCTATCAAACATTCCAAAATCAAATAAAGAATCAGATATTTGATCTTCGTCATCTACTATCTGGTTTAATGTCTGTTCAATAACTCTTTTACCCGCAAATGCAATGTATGCATTTGGCTCGACAATCGTGACATTAGCCAACATACCAAAGCTAGCAGTGACTCCACCAGTCGTAGGAGATGTAAGAACTGAAATATATAGCAAATTTTTCTCCTTTTGATGTGTATGCAACACAGCAGCTATCTTATTCATTTGCATTAAACTAAAACTTCCTTCTTGCATACGCGCTCCGCCAGAAGCACATACGAGAATTACTGGAAGAAGATGCTCAGTAGCATACTGTATTAAACGAGTTATTTTTTCGCCCACTACCGATCCCATACTGCCTCCCATGAACTGAAAATCCATAACCCCGAGTGCGACAGGAAGACCATTTATTTTACCTATGCCTGTTTGAATAGCGTCGGGTAAACCTGTTTCTTTTTGATAGGAAGTATTATAATCATCATAACACTGTTCTTCGGTTTCTGTGTCTAGAAATTCCTCGTTTCTTAGCTTAAGAAGTGTTTTTTTAACTAGGTTTACGCCAGCGTCAACATATTCTTTTTCCTCTTTAGTTAAAGAATCATAAGTTAAAGGATATTCTTCTTCAATATCCTCAGTATCTTCAGTATCTTCTATATCACTTTCTTCTTCTTCTTTCTTTTTCTTACAAAATTTTTCTTTGCTATCTAGTGCTAATGTAGCAAAGTTTTTCATTATCTCTAGTAAATAGAGATAAATTAACTCAGTATCTTCAGTACACAAGAATAAATTATTGTCACAATTTTTTTCGTTATTATATATATTTTCTATTTGTCTAAATAATTCAACACGTGTTTCACTATATAAAAAATCATCATGCATGATATGATCAATAATATTATAACACTCATAGCGATCTTGTTTTTTCACGTATTCTACTAGAATATTGGAACCGAATCGATAGAATTCTTCTCCTTTGAGTAAACCACAACAATTCATTTTAAACCAATCTTTGAATTTTGTCAATACCAAATATTTTTCCATCAAGCAGATTGCAATATGTTTTCGCAGCCATAAAAAGTAATTTGTCTCTGGATCATTTCCTGGATAAAAAGGAAATCGTTTTTTTCTTTTCCTTGCTTTTCTTTTCTCTTCCGGAAAAGAAAGTTCCATTTTCACTAAGTTTACCGCCGCTACTTTCAAGAACTTATCTTGTGATAGTAATTGTTCTTTTAAGTTGGATAATTGTTTATTTAATTTAATTAGTAAGCTCAAATTTAGGCAATTTTGAAGTTGAAGCAAATCAATTACAGTTTGTATAGGTTGAATATAATTTTTTGTTATAGCAAAAAAAGAATTTATAGGTTGATCATTTTCATCAAATGCTGCATCTATAAATTCTTTCACAACATCTATTGACAAAAGAGATATAAGTTCATCATTTTCAAATGATGTATCTCTATTTAAAATATGCATAAACCGTATAAGTTGTTGTTCATCTTTCAATGCTGTTTCTGTATCTGTATCTAAAAGCGCAAACCGCTGCAATTCATCTGTTATTTTTTTATGTATTTCAAAAAGTACAAATTGAACTGTTTTCAAACCTGTATCAAGAATATTTTGTAGTATCTTAATAGTTTCCTTTGAATTCAAATTCAAATATTTTATGAATTTCTTTCCTAATACAACCTTAACGATATTAACAAGAGTAATATTGTATCTTACTAATGTTTTCAATCCATTTTTTTCGTGAAAAAACTCAAAGTCAAAATATTTGTCATAAATTACTTTGTACAATAAAGTTGAGACCCTTTGAACCATTTTAATGTCAAACGTCGTATGCTGTTTCTCTAAAACATCTATACTAGAAAAATTCATGTCCATAGGCCACCAAGTGCCATTATCAATTAATAATTCAATTCGTTCTGAACTAGTCATCTGTAGCGTTGCCCCGCATTCCTCACAAACACCCTTTTGTTCTAAAAAAAGTTTCTTATATATAAAGGTCTCACAATTCTCGCACATAAACCACAAATGTTTAAAACGTTCCGTTTTCAATCTGTGTTCTACGGGTTTTGTTTCGTTGATATGTTCAGAATCTTTGTCTTCTTCACACATTTTCTCAGAATCTTTGTCTTCTTCACACATTTTCTCAGAATCTTTGTCTTCTTCACACATTTTCCTATATTTTTTCTATATATTATTAATGTACAACTTTTAACAGACACAAATACAAACCATCATACTTTAGCGCACTTTGGGTGCGAGCTAGAATAGCCCTTGCCCCCCGGGCCTGGATCTACCGATCCACCGACCCCATCGAGTAATCCAGAAAATAGATTTCTCTATTAGAAAATAGGTCAATACCTTACCTCTAGCCGAATTATCTATTCCCATCCATTCGGTATTCGGCTCAATCTTAAAAGAAAAGATTGGGCCGAGTTCGCTTCGATTAAGGGACCAAACAGACGAAAGTCACTCGATTACAAGCGATCAATCGTATCAAATTCAAATTTGATTTCCTTCCATATTTCACAAGCGGCAGCTAGTTCAGGACTCCATTTAGTAGCTTCGCGGATCACTTGATTACCTTCACGCGCAAGATCACGTCCTTCATTACGAGCTTGTACACAAGCTTCTAAAGCGACCCGATTAGCCACCGCACCAGGTGCATTTCCCCAAGGGTGCCCCAAAGTCCCTCCACCAAACTGTAATACGGAATCATCTCCAAAGATCTCGGTCAGAGCAGGCATATGCCAAACGTGAATACCTCCTGAAGCTACAGGCAGAACACCCGGCATAGAGACCCAATCCTGAGTGAAATAAATACCGCGACTTCGGTCTTTTTCAATAAAATCATCACGCAATAGATCAACAAAACCCAAAGTTACTTCTCGTTCTCCTTCAAGTTTACCTACTACAGTACCAGCATGAATATGATCTCCACCAGACATACGTAGTGCTTTAGCCAGTACACGGAAGTGCATACCATGATTTCTTTGTCTGTCAATAACTGCGTGCATTGCGCGGTGAATGTGAAGAAGTAGGCCGTTATCTCGGCAATAATGAGCCAACGAAGTATTTGCCGTAAAACCTCCAGTCAGATAGTCATGCATGACTATAGGAACTCCCAATTCTCTGGCGAATACTGCTCTTTTCATCATTTCTTCACATGTCCCTGCAGTCGCATTCAGGTAATGTCCCTTAATCTCACCCGTCTCAGCCTGAGCTTTATAAAGTGCTTCTGCACAAAAGCAGAAACGATCTCTCCAGCGCATAAATGGTTGGGAATTCACGTTTTCATCATCCTTGGTAAAATCAAGTCCACCACGGAGACATTCATAAACCGCTCTACCATAATTCTTGGCAGATAGACCCAATTTTGGTTTGATAGTACATCCCAACAAAGGACGACCATATTTGTTTAATTTATCTCTTTCTACTTGAATACCATGTGGTGGGCCTTGAAAAGTTTTTGAATAAGCAGGAGGAATTCGTAAATCTTCCAGACGTAGAGCCCGTAAAGCTTTGAATCCAAATACATTACCTACAATAGAAGTAAACAGGTTAGTCACAGAGCCTTCTTCAAAAAGATCTAAAGGGTAAGCTACATAGGCAATAAATTGAGTTTCCTCTCCAGGAACGGGTTCAATATCATAGCATCGCCCCTTGTAGCGATCAAGACTGGTAAGTCCATCGGTCCAAACAGTGGTCCACGTACCAGTGGAAGATTCAGCAGCTACTGCTGCCCCCGCTTCTTCGGGGGGCACTCCAGGTTGAGGAGTGACTCGGAATGCTGCCAAGATATCAGTATCTTTCGTCTGATATTCCGGAGTATAATAAGTTAATCTGTAATCTTTAACACCCGCTTTGAATCCGACACTTGCTTTAGTCTCTGTTTTTGGTGACATAAATAAGTCCCTCCCTATGATTTATTGGTTAATAGCTCTTACAAGAACGAGGTCTACTCGACCTGGGTGTCGAACGTAAAGAATCACTTTTGTATTCAAAAGAAAGTACAAAATACTCATTTTGTAGCCTCTATTGTCAAAAAGTCTTTTCTTTCAAGTGATATTGTATCATGTTATGTATGTATGATGCAACTCAATTTCATAGGTCGATTGACCTTCCGCAATTCCAATTTCTTTTATATTTAATAGTGAAATATAACATAGATTTATTTAGGCGAAGAAGAAAATGAAAAATCAAAAATTGCAATAGCAGGCGGCATGGGCATAGGTGGAAATGTGCCTAGTTATTGGCTCAGACAGTTAAAGACTTTTTAACATAAGAATATTATATTGAATTCATTCAATTTCAAATCTAATTCAAAGTGCCGACTATTCAACATTCTAAACGCGAGATAGCCAATAGCAAATAGAACAAAATCTTTCTTTATCTCAACAAAATTGCATCAGCAGCCTCTAGTCGTGTTCTAGCTCTTTTGAGATCCACATCAGCCTCGATTGCTTGTCTCTTGCCTTCAGCTCGCGCACGATCGGCTTTCGCTAATCTAAAATTTTCCTGAGCCTCTTGAAGATCAATATCAATACCTCTTTCTGCATTATTTACCAATAATGTGATTTCATTATTGTCTATCTTGGCAAAACCACCCATCAAAGCCATAGTGGACCACTGGGCATTGAGTCGTATTTTCATGACTCCTATATCCAAAGCTGTTATCATTGCAATATGGTTGGGTAATACACCCATTTGACCACTATTGGTAGCGAGTATTATTTCTTGAACTTCTGAATCCCAAACAACTCGATTGGGAGTGAGTACACGAAGATTTAGGTTCATTTTTTTTTTTTTTTTATTTTAAGTTCATAGCCTTTGCGGTAGCTTCATCAATGTTACCCACCAAATAAAAAGACTGTTCGGGTAGACCATCTAATTCTCCGGAAAGGATCATTTGAAAACCTCTAATTGTCTCTATTAGACTAACATATTTACCGGGGGAACCGGTGAATACCTCTGCTACAAAAAAGGGTTGTGACAAAAACCGTTCAATTTTTCTTGCTCTTGCTACAAGTAAACGATCATCTTCTGATAATTCATCTAATCCAAGAATAGCTATAATATCTTGAAGTTCCTTATAACGTTGCAAAGTTTGTTTAACTCCTTGCGCAGTTTCATAATGTTGTTCGCCTACGATCGAAGGTTGGAGCATAGTTGACGTGGAATCCAGCGGATCTACCGCTGGATAGATGCCTTTGGCAGCTAATCCTCTCGATAGTACAGTAGTAGCATCTAAATGTGCAAATGTTGTAGCAGGAGCGGGATCAGTCAAGTCATCTGCAGGTACATAAACTGCTTGAATGGAGGTTATAGATCCTTCTTTCGTAGAAGTTATTCTCTCTTGTAAAGAACCCATTTCCGTGCTAAGAGTGGGCTGATAACCCACTGCGGAAGGCATTCTGCCTAATAATGCGGATACCTCTGATCCTGCTTGGACAAAGCGGAAGATATTGTCAATAAATAGAAGTACATCTTGTTTATTGACATCTCGGAAATATTCAGCCATAGTTAAAGCAGTTAAACCTACTCTCATACGAGCTCCTGGTGGTTCATTCATCTGACCATAGACCAGAGCTACTTTGGATTCGGATATATTTTGTTCATTAATGACTCCCGATTCTTTCATTTCCTTGTAAAGATCATTTCCTTCACGGGTACGTTCTCCTACTCCACCAAACACAGAAACCCCTCCATGAGCCTTAGCAATGTTGTTGATTAATTCCATAATCAACACTGTTTTACCCACTCCAGCTCCCCCGAATAATCCAATTTTCCCCCCACGGCGATAAGGAGCTAAAAGATCCACTACTTTAATGCCTGTTTCAAAGATTGAAAATTTGGTATCCAACTGTGTAAAGGCGGGAGCAGATCTATGAATAGGAGATCTTGTGAGAGCATCTACAGGACCTAAGTTATCAACGGGTTCCCCAAGAACATTAAAAATTCTCCCGAGAGTAGTTTCACCAACTGGAACACTAAGTGGCCCTCCTGTATCAATTACTTTCATTCCTCTCATCAAACCGTCTGTAGCACTCATAGCGACAGCTCTAACTTTATTATTTCCTAATAATTGTTGTACCTCACAAGTCACACTTATTGGTTGACCAGTTGTATCGTTATCCTTAACTATCAAGGAATTGTAAATTCTAGGCATATTACCTGGAGGGAAAGATACATCTAGTACTGGGCCAATGATCTGAGCAATACGTCCTGCCTTCTTTTCTACAAGTGCGGAAACCCCAAAAATAAAAGGATTGGTTCTCATAAAAATAAATAGGATATTGATTCCAATTGCTAATACTAGCAAAAAACCTAAAAAAGCACAACTGCTCTGTAATGAGTTGATCAGTCAATAATAATTTAGAGTTATAACTTCAATTTACTTAGTAATCTCTTTCTTTGTAAAGTTCAACTTCGATAATGATCTAAAAATGGATTCATTATCATTATTTAAATGGAAAGAATTTATTTCTTTTTTTTTTTTTCAAAATGGAGTAAAACTTATTTGCTGCGATTTATTACTCAATCGCAGCAAATAAGTTTTACCTACTATTGGATTTGAACCAATGACTCTCGCCGTATGAAAGCGATACTCTAACCACTGAGTTAAGTAGGTTATTTATTATCCTAGATAGAGTCGTACCTAGATTTTAGGCATAATTAGACATATAAACAATATGCCCTTAACTAGGATTCGAATGATTAAATCAAATATCATCCGTCTTGACAGAAAGTGATCTATTTTATTAGTATATCTTCAAGACTAAACTGTGAAGGGCTATAGCTCAGCTAGGTAGAGCACCTCGTTTACACGTGCGCCAATGGTTTTCAGAAGAGTTTTTTGGTTCATTCGGTTCATAAAATAGATTTGAGTCTTACTCTATGAATTAGGAGAACAATAGCATGACAAAGATGAAGTTCGTTCTGATTCGAACTATAGATCTAGTTGATATGGTCAATCTCGGGGACATTCAATGTCAGACATAATGAGTACAATACGAGGATCTCAAAAAAGAATTCTTTTCGCTCTATGAACTTTGAGGTGTATGAAGTCTCATATTATTCTTTTTGGGTGAGAGAGACTCCATTTGGAGAATCTATGTCTAAGCATGACAGACCTACGTCAAGGGAACCTTTTGAAGCACTTTGGGATTGCTTCCGAAAAATTCTCGTTTGAAGCAAACGGAGCCATCTTATTATCTGTTCCGGAAAAGAATGGCAGACTAACTGATTTTTCCACCAGTTAATGAAAGAGCCCAATGCAATAAAAATGCATGTTGGGTTCTTGGAACAATTCAAATCATTTTGGTAATAAGAAATTTGATCTGTTCTACCGAGAAGGTCTACGGTTCGAGCCCGTATAGCCCTATACAATTAGAAAACTCTTATGTGCTTTCTCGCATCCAATTTTTTATGGTTCAATGTGGAACCGACGACTTACATAGAAAATCATTAAAGAAAAAGTAAAGAGGAAATACGAAAAGAAAAAAGAATTTGGGATTCTTTCTAAATCAAATTAGAATAAATAGTCTTTCGACTGCGACCCAGAGCAGACTCTTATTCCCCAATATCTCTGTTATAGAGAACAACAGATCGGACATCGTGTCGGAATGTGGGCACATACATAATTATTTTGTTTATGAAAGATTCCATATGTTCCACGGGTGGATCGGTACCTATCGATTATAATCGAACTCGGTTGTCTTTTTAATTTGCTAGCACACATTACATCGTTAGAAAAAACGACCCTGAAAGCTCCCTTATTTCAATAGAGAAAATTCCCTTACATCAACCCATATTCACACGTTACAACACGAATTAACGTGAAGTCTGCCAAACTGCACGGGTTCGAACCATTTCCTGTATTAGGATTATTAAATACAGAATATTCTTTTATTAATTTCCGTGTTAAGTCACAGACGAAACATTGATAATATCAAAAATGATAATGAATCATTTGGGAGGGGAGAGAAGCGATTAATAAATTGACAATACAGCAAATAGAAGAATTTGATTTATTATAAACAGGAATCATCTATTTATGTTTCTATTTTCTGAATATGATACTTTTTGGATATATTTATCCATATCCAGTCTTATTCCGATTCTGGCATTCTCAATTTCAAAAAGTTTGGCTCCAATAAGTAAAGGGCCGGAGAAAGCCACTAGTTATGAATCAGGTATAGAACCAATGGGAGATACCTGGATCCAATTTAGAATTCGCTATTATATGTTTGCTTTAGTTTTCGTTGTTTTTGATGTGGAAACAGTCTTTCTCTATCCGTGGGCTATGAGTTTTGATATTTTAGGTCTATTTACATTTATAGAAGCTTTTATTTTCGTGATTATCTTAATTGTTGGTTTAGTTTATGCATGGAGAAAAGGAGCATTGGAATGGTCTTAACCCCCAAATTTTGGAATGATAAAAGGCGAGTAGAAAATTCTCTAAATCTAAAGCCGGTGATAAATCCTATAGAATCATCTTTACTTGATCAAGCAACTCCAAATTCAGTGATTTCCACTACTCTAAACGATCTGTCCAATTGGGCGAGACTTTCTAGTCTATGGCCGCTCCTTTATGGTACTAGTTGTTGTTTTATCGAATTTGCTTCATTAATAGGTTCGCGATTCGATTTTGACCGTTACGGTTTGGTGCCAAGATCCAGTCCTAGGCAAGCCGACCTACTTATAACAGCCGGAACTGTGACCATGAAAATGGCTCCTTCTTTAGTGAGATTATATGAACAAATGCCGGAACCAAAATATGTAATTGCTATGGGAGCCTGTACTATTACAGGAGGAATGTTTAGTACAGATTCTTATAGTACCGTTCGCGGAGTAGATAAGTTAATTCCTGTGGATATCTATTTGCCAGGTTGTCCTCCTAAACCAGAAGCTATTATAGATGCTATAATAAAACTTCGTGAAAAAATAGCTCAAGAAATATCTGAAGATAGAAACGAGTTTCAACAAGGAAAGAGGTATTTCACTAGAAAGCATAAGTTTAATATTGGGTCCAGTATTCGTATTGAAACTAAGGAGGATAAGTTTTTTCATAAATCTTATGAATCTCGTGAATCGACTTTAGAGATAACTCCCAAAACATCTGAATCGATTTCAGAGATATCATACCCTTTGAAACATTTGAAAATACGAGAGTTTGCTGGCGAATGAATAATCGTTAGTAAAAAGTAACGAGCAGGAAATCAATTTTGTTTGAAAATTCCATGAGAAATGTCAAATCTTTATACAGATACTTTGACAATAAATAGTAATCAAATGCAAGGTCGATTATCTGCTTGGCTAGCCAAGCATAAGTTAGCTCATAGACCTTTGGGTTTTGATTACCAAGGCACAGAAACATTACAAATCAAATCTGAAGATTGGGTCTCTATAGCCGTTGCTTTATACGTTTATGGTTTTAATTATCTCCGTTCTCAGTGTGCTTATGATGTAGCACCAGGGGGTTCCTTAGCTAGTGTATATCATCTTACGATAATAAAGGATAATGCAGATGAACCCGAAGAGGTGTGTATAAAAGTACTTGTCCCAAGGGAAGATCCGAGAATCCCGTCTGTTCTATGTATTTGGAAAGGTGCTAATTTCCAGGAACGGGAATCTTATGATATGTTGGGAATATTTTATGAAAGTCATCCATGTCTAAAACGTATATTGATGCCAGAAAGTTGGATTGGGTGGCCTTTGCGCAAAGACTATATTGCACCTAATTTTTATGAAATACAAGATTCTCATTGAGTGCAAAAAAAGAAAAAAAAATACATTCTAGAATAAGATATTTAGAAGAAAATAAGATTCTGGCCGCAGGATTTGCATTCTCCTATATTTATTTAAGAATATAGGATGAACACGAACATCTCATGTACAAAAAGGAAAGCTCCTTTTTGATTCTATTAGTTTAACCATCAAATCTTTTTCGATTTGAGTTTGAGATATGATACAAAGTATCAAGATGCGTTTATAACAGAGAACGTATATACAAAAAAAAAGAAAATTCATTCATTTTAATTCCATTTATTAATATAGATGGAAAAATATAGCTTTGATATCAATTTTTCTAATCTCGTGCTTGTACCTCTACACTACATTTGTCTAAGTCTATCTAATCAAAAAAAAAAAAATGAGATATATATCTATTACTTATGGAGTACCTATATATAGTAAATTACTATCATTGTTCGATCTATGTCAATATGATTGATTACATATCAATAGATTTGATCCTTCTCTTACGAAACGAATCCTATATTAAAGAATAAATGGGTTTATTATGATATTTATAACTCTAGAACATATATCAGCTCATGTCTCTTTTTCTCTTACTTTTGTGATCACTCTTATTTATTGGGGAACCTTAGTTTATAAAAGTGAAGAACTAAGTAATTCAGGAGGAAAGGGCATGATAGTGACGTGTATTTGTATAACGGGAGTATTAGTTGCCCGTTCGCTCTATTCGGGACATTTACCGTTAAGTAATTTGTATGAGTCATTCATGTTCCTTTCATGGACTTCCTCCATGATTCATATAGTTATAGAACTACGGGGCCAGGATGCTTGGTGGTTAGGTGCAATCACCGCGCCAAGTGCTATGTTAACTCATGGTTTTGCTACTTTAGGTCTTCCGGATAAAATGCAGCAATCTGCAATGTTAGTACCCGCTTTACAATCTCATTGGTTAATGATGCATGTAAGTATGATATTACTCAGTTATGCAACTCTTTTATGTGGATCCCTATCATCCATAGCTTTGTTGGTCATTGCGTCCCAAATAAATCAAAAGATTTTTCTTAATGTGAATAATTCTTTTTTCTTCAATAAAAATTGGTATTCACACGATCAAGAAAAAAAGGAATTGAAACATACTTTTTACCTTTCATTTAGAAATTATCGTAAATGGGTCTTTATTAACCAATTAGACCAATTAAGTTATCGTTCCATTGGTCTAGGATTTTCTCTTTTAACTATAGGTATACTTTCCGGGGCAGTATGGGCCAACGAAGCATGGGGATCTTATTGGAGCTGGGATCCAAAAGAGACTTGGTCATTCATAACTTGGATTCTATTTGCAATTTATTTACATACTAGAATAAACAGGGGTTGGAAAGAAGAAAAATCGGCAATTGTTGCTTCTCTAGGATTTATTCTAGTTTGGACATGTTATTTAGGTGTTGATTTATTAGGAATAGGCTTACACAGCTATGGCTGGTTGCTTTAGTAACTTACTAAAGCAACCAGCCATAGCTGTGTACGTACAAGATCGTGTAGACGATTGTGTAGATCATGGAATAAATCTCCTACTTAGATAAAAGTAACTATTTAGGAGATAAAACTTCCTCCTGAGAAGATGAAAACCTTGAACTTGCATTAATTGCGTAAGCTATTCCCTCCCCAGAAGCTATTGTCTCCTGCTTTTTTCCCTTCGCAAAAGCTATTGCCTGCTGTACCCCCCGAGGCCATAAAACACGACCATGATGAAAATTTTCATAATTGTCATAACCCATTTTCATGATTGCTATAACCCATCAAATGGTTATCATGATTGGCATAAAAAAGCGATAGATTTTTTAAATCCAGTCCCATTCCTTCTACGCCTATTTCGTCGATAAGATAAACTGCTTTTGATTCCTCTGAATTCAGAAAAATATCTCTTTCTAAGAGACTTTCAATTAGTTCGGGATCTTGCCTTGTCCTTTCTATATAAGTATTCAAAATATACGTCCGCAATCGGCTAATAAACTCTGCATCGGAGCCGGATTCAACGTGGCGACGACGATCATAAGGAGACATATGAGGTTGATGAATCATCATGCGACCGTTTATGCTTAATACCCGTTTACCAAGCTCCCCCCCGTGTAGAAGGAAAGCTCCCATTGAAGCATTTAACCCGTAGCCTGATGTAAATACATCCCCTGTTACGAATTGCATAACATCATAAACAGCTACTCCCTGTAGCATTCCTCCACCTCGACAGGAAATAAAAAACATGAAATCTTTTGTTTGATCTTCTTGATTTAAATAAATCATGCTTTTCATTATTTGGTCAGCAGGTTGTTTTTCTAGCGCTCTACCTAAAAAAAGATATCTTCCAAAAAAGAGTCTGTAATATAATTCCACCCAAATTTCATCTTCTTCTGGTTTTTCTTTTTTTTTTTTTTTTTTTTTTTCTTCTTCTGGGTTCGGGTTTTCTTCTTCTGGGTTCGGGTATTCTTCTTGTTCTTGTTCTTGTTCTTCTTCTTGTTCTTCTTCTTGTTCTTGTTCTTCTTCTTGTTCTTGTTCTTCTTCTTGTTCTTGTTCTTCTTCTTGTTCTTGTTCTTCTTCTTGTTCTTGTTGTTGTTCTTCTTTTTGTTTTTGTTTTTTCTTATCCGCTAGATTATCCGCGAGATATGGAACTTTAGGGATGCTTGTTAAATTCAAGCTCATTACATATGACATAATTTTTTCCTTCCTATATATAATCATCTTCCCCCTCCTATATATAGAATCATATTCTTTCTAGTATTTTATTTGTTAAATTTGATACTATAGGTAAGAATATTATCCCTTCTATATATATAGAATCATATTCTTTCTACCATTTTAGTTGTTAAATTTGATACTATAGATCAGGATCTTATCCTTCCTATATAGATCATCTTTTTGCTTATATAGTTTTATCTTTTTTTTCATTAAATGATATATCTTATATATTATATATCATTTTTTTATACCACTTTGATAAATGGCTCGCACTGCTATTTCGCTTCCCAGACGAGTGCCACTTACCATAACTTCATATTTGTTCAATTATTCTTTGATTTCATTTGTTAAATTCCTCATTTTTAAAGAAGAATGAATCTTAAAGACTCTTGTCGTTTAAAGAAAGAGAAAAAAATGCTAGAATATTGATTGTAACAAAAGAATATTTTTGAATTTGAAAGATAGTCCACATATTATATTAATAATCGTAACGTGTAGACTATATGATTTCCTCAATTTTATAAATAGACATTATAATAAAAGAAATAATGGCTAGTCCTACTACTATTATAGGTACGTATAAAAGTACGTTAGATCTATAGATCCTCTTATGGTTAAGAATCACCTAAACCATTCACTTAATTGAAAATAGAATTCAAAGTGCCGACTATTCAACAACTTATTAGAACCGCGAGACAGCCAATAGCAAATAGAACAAAATCTCCTGCTCTTCGAGGATGCCCTCAGCGTAAAGGAGTATGTGCGAGGGTGTATGTGCGACTCGTTTGGATCAGAAGCTGAAACGGACCAGGAAATTGCTCTAACAAAAGTTTTCTTCTGTTAAAAAGTACAGATCTATCAGTTCCCTTGTACCGGGGAAAATGAAATTTATGGTTTAAATTGATGCAAATCCAATCACCTAAAGTGGGATGAAAAGCACTTCCTCATTGGTAGCGAATGGTCATCAATCCATTGAGCGAGGAAAAAATGCAAATTGAAAAAACATAAAGATTATGTTTTATATTGCTGCGAGAACGGACAAAAGGTCAGCTACCTTGCGAACTCTTACAAATACATGTCGTTACTGTATCTATAAATCTTGAGAGTTTTTATAATTCGGGGGGAAGAGTAGAGCTAGAGATGGTAAATTATACAAGTTACCAAATACTCATCTGATATCTTAGGGCTCCGGCGTATAGAGAGGACCTTACCGTTAGAGAAATAACCATAGAAACGAAGAAATCCATAATAAAAGAAAAAGAAAAAAAGATATTATATATGCATATTTTTTTGCATTACTTAAATGCAAGGTCCAATCCCCTGCCTACTTGGAAGGTGCCTAACTGAAAGAATTATGGTTGGGAAGGTTAGAGTAGCAAAAGCCATTGGAATCTATATTTTATACATTAGAAAAATCAGTTTTATTCTAATCTAAAAAAAAGTGATTGATCTAAAAATAGATTAGTCATTTATGAAGAATCAACTTCAATGACCAGAGTTAAACGTGGGCATATCGCAAAAAAACGTCGAAAAAAGATTCTTGCATTTGTATCAGGCTCTCGGGGAGCCCATTCAAAACTTTTTAGGGCTGCTAACCAACAGAAAATGAGAGCTTTAGTTTCCGCTCACCGAGATAGAATTAAGCGGAAAAGAGATTTTCGTCGTTTGTGGATTACTCGGATTAATGCAGCATCCCGTGCTAATGGATTCTCCTATAATAAATTCATACAATTTTTATACAAAAAGCAGTTGCTTACAAATCGTAGAACACTTGCACAAATAGCTGTATTAAATAATAATTGCTTCTCTATGATGTTCAAAAATATTCTTGTGTTATGAAATAGTAAAACCGAATCTCCCGGGGAAATTCTCCGGGGAACTAAAGACAATACGAAAATTAGGGATAATGAAATTATCCATTTTTTTGATAGAAATAGAACAAAATCTGCGCTATCTTTGTTAGATATCCCAGCTCCCATTAAATGGAGGAGTCTTAGGCTCTAATTACTTTTGAATTTAAAGAAAGAAAGGGTATCAAAGATAGAATACGAGCTTGTTTAATAGCCCTAGCTATTAAGCATTGTTTTTTCAATGTTAATCGATTCCTTCGACGAGATAGTATTTTTCCCTGCTCGCTAATAAATCGACTAATTAAGCTAATATTTTTATAATCCATTTGCTCTCCAGGCTGAATTGGCGATAAACGTTTTCGAAAAGACTGCTGATTTGCAGAAAATCGTTTAGATGCATTCCGAAAAGATGATTTAGATCTATTTCTAAACTTAGATCTATTTCTAAACTTAGATCTATTTCTAAACTTAGATCTATTTTTAAAATATGGCTTATATGTATTCCGAAAAGATGGCTTCATTTTATTCATAGTTTGTTTTATGAACCTTTCAAATACTATTTATTTTATTTCAAAATATTTCGAAAAGAAATATTGACAGTGACATATTTTGTTAATATACAAAGATAAAGAAATAAATATCTTTGATATATTTTGATTTCCGGGTACAAATGTGAAATTCAATCTATTTTTTGATTTCTCCATGAATGGTATGCTTGTAACAATAAGGACAAAATTTCTTTAATTCCAATCGATGAGGAGTATTGCGGCGATTTTTTCGAGTCGTATATCTTGAAATACCCGTTGATTTTTTTTCAACACTATCTTGGGTACAACTAGTACATTCTAAAGTAATTGTTACTCTTACATTTCCACTCTTAGCCATATAACTTACTTTGGGTATTGTATCTACTTCTTTTCTTTTTAATTTTGAAAAAAAAAAAAGAGAAGAAAGAGAAAGGGATAGAAGTTGTCTAAAAATAATTAAAGATTTTATTACGAGAATTAATTAAGTAATAAAATCTTTAATTAAGATTTTAAAGTAGTTTATGAAGAACTTTTGGATCTAGATTTTTACTTTTAGGTTATCCTAACTTCACCCTCCCCTTGAAATCTAAAGAGATTGAATCTAATTTATTTTCTTTATCCAAGAAGAAAAGGAAATGAATCTAACATCATTTTTTTCTTTCGGGTTCGCAGGAGAGGAAAATGAAAGTCAAAAAAAGGGAAAAGTCAGGGCATCTGGGAAAAAACGATTTATCTCAATTAATAAACCGGCTAAAAATCCCAAACATAAAGTAGCTAACACAGGCGCTGTGGAAAGATATGTTTTTATATCTTGCATTGTTCGTAAGTTCTCCTTCTCAAGAATGATAGATATATCATCTGGTCAACTACACCCGTAGTTTACGAGTAACTGCAAATATTTGCACAGATTTTTTTTTGAACAGAACATGTGATAGTAATCAAGTACTGTCAATAAATAGACATCTTATAGATGATATCTTCCGTGTATACAGTCTATTCACGTGGGAACCAAGGCAGATAAATGTGGAAAACAAAAGAAATTTTATTTAATATAAAATATTGAATAAAAATACTCACGATTAGATTAAAAGGGATGTAGCGCAGCTTGGTAGCGCGTTTGTTTTGGGTACAAAATGTCGCAGGTTCAAATCCTGTCATCCCTACCTTTTCTCCTATAAAAGAAAAGAAATAGATAAAAAGTCGAGTGATAGTTATTCGATGAAACATCCCTAATCAAATAAGTGATTGGGGTATACCACATGCAGACCCTTCTTTTTCTTTCAAAAAAAAAGAAAAAGCGCTCTTAGTTCAGTTTGGTAGAACGCAGGTCTCCAAAACCTGATGTCGTAGGTTCAAATCCTACAGAGCGTGATCCTGCTTTTTTTTTATTTTTCTGATCGATCTTCTTTTCACTTAGACTGAAAAAGCTAATAAGATCTGATCCCTCAGAATCAGTAGGAGGCCCGTTTAGAATATGGTTCTAAATCAAATATCCAATTTATCGCCGCGTCGGTACTGTAAATATGCAGTTACAAATAATCCAGCCAAAGTTATAGGAATTAGACCTAACACAATTCCGGATAACAAAACTTCAATCATATTTTTTTTAATTCAAAAAGAATGGGTAAGGATTAATAGCTAATCTACATAGTACCTCAAATTGACTCGGAATCTCAATTCCTATTGAGGTTTTTTTTATTTCAAATAAGTTGTATACTGCTTAACCCGATGAATAAGACTGAGGTGAAAATAAGCAAAATTAATAAAAAACCAAAATAACTAATTATAGTAAGCATGGAAGAAATCAATGAAAAAAACAATGATTGATACGTATTTTTGTCAGGCAATTACCTCAATTTATGAAAAAAAGAGTTGAAATAAATAGATACAAAGTTAGCATTGAATATCTGATAATAATGTTATCCTCAAACATAGAGGGACTATACAATAAAAAGATATTCTGTTATCAAAAAGTAAAAATGAAATTACCCACCTATAAATAAAATAAATACCAATTGTGTAGTAATTTCACTAATGATCCTACTCCCTTTCTATATTAAGCAAAATTATATTGCTATGTTAGAAGCAGGCTAGCTATACTTAGTATACTTCAAATATACCCTTGGTATCATATTGACAATCAAGCAAGGATTGTAGAAGATATCAGTAGTTTTCCATTTCCTGATCTCTTTCTTTCATGGGATCAATTTACCCTTGATTTTAGAATAATATAGGGAGCTTAGCATGTCTGGGAATACGGGAGAACGCGCTTTTGCTGACATTATTACTAGTATTCGATACTGGGTTATCCATAGCATTACTATACCTTCTCTATTCATTGCAGGTTGGTTATTTGTCAGTACGGGTTTAGCTTATGATGTATTCGGGAGCCCTCGGCCAAATGAGTATTTCACAGAAAGCCGACAAGAGGTTCCATTAGTAACTGGTCGTTTCGATTCATTAGAGCAACTCGATGAATTTACTAGATCTAGATCTTTTTAGGAGGTATTAATGACTATAGATAGAACCTATCCAATTTTTACAGTTAGATGGTTGGCCGTTCACGGGCTAGCTGTACCTACGGTTTTTTTCTTGGGATCAATATCAGCAATGCAGTTCATACAGCGATAAACTTTATTATAAACTAAACCACGGAGCTATTTATGACACAATCAAACCCAAATGAACAAAATGTTGAATTGAATCGTACTAGCCTCTATTGGGGGTTGTTACTTATTTTTGTACTTGCTGTTCTATTCTCTAATTACTTTTTCAATTAGGAACAGTAAGAATATTTTTTCTTACCCAATTGAATTTGGTGAGATCTAATATTTCTATGTATTATTATTTATGTCTCATGACTACTTAAGAAAATGTGAAAGGAAGTAATAGAAATGGCCGATACCACCGGAAGGATCCCTCTTTGGTTGATAGGTACTTTAACTGGTATTCTCGTTATTGGTTTAATAGGTATTTTTTTTTACGGTTCTTATTCCGGATTAGGATCTTCCTTATAGCAAAAAAAATGTCTTCTACAATAAGAGATAGACAAGTGAAAACTAAAAAATAAAGATAAGATCTTACCCTTCTTTGAACACAAAGAAGGGTAAGATTTTATCTTTACTTGTTATTTTTTGTAAATTGTAGATTAATAATAGGATTATTCTTTTTTTTTTTTTCAAAAATTTGAAAGAGAGAATTGGATCCAATTAGAATGTGCTTTTTTATTACAAAAAAAAAAATCAATTAATGGTTTTTTTACGCATCTGCATTTCTGCAATCTTTGTTCATATATATATATATATATATATATATTTAATAGGATTAAATCCAAATAATAGTTATTATAAATAGAATAATATTCTTAAAGTTTTGAACTATAAAAAGAACGAGCCGTTTGATTCAAACGTTTGTTTTGTGATACAGACCCTGTTTGCTCGATGGGCATACCTTTGCTGCTCCATTTATCATTTCAGTCCAAAAAGGAGAAATGGAATTAGAAAACGAATGAACGCCTGTGGCGAGATAATGATAAAAAGTAAAAAAATATATATATATATATATATATATATATATATATATATATATATTTACTTTTTCAAGGAGTAAGATAAGTTATAAAATAAGCGAAAATAAAATAGTAAGCCAAGATTACTGAATTCTCTCCTTCCTTCTATTTGTTTATTTGTGATAAATGAAGGTGATAAAAGATAACATGTATATAATATTGAATATCGCGCATAACTAGGGAACTCACTGTTTAACAATTTTGTTCCAGAATCACTCATTATTCAATATGCAAATATTATTTATATCTCCTGATCCTTCACAATCAATATATTCGAACAGAGGGAAGGGGCAAATGAAGGATTCCGAAAAAGTATGACTTTATTGTTGCAATTTTTATTTATTATACATAATTGCATTAACATAAGATGGAGATTCAAATCTTTTATGCGCCTAAAAATTCATTTCGACCAATTGAACTTTCTCAAATTGTTTCTTTTTAAGAACCAGAAATATCTGTGCTAAAACGACAGATGCTAAGAATAATAAAAGACCTTGAACACGTAAAGGATCTTGAAGTACTATTTCTGCATTTTCCTGACCAAATCCACCTACATTAGGGTTATTCGTTAACGACTGATCCGCCTTGATGAATTCGCCTTCTGACACAAGAAGTTCCGGTCCCGGGGGCACAAAGTCTACCACTTGTCGACCGTCTGATGAATTATCAATAGTTATTTGATATCCACCCTTTTCTTTACGTACAATTTTACTTATTTTGCCCGTTGCTGAAGCGTTGTACACTGTATTGTTGCTTTTGCTCCCATCGGGATAAATTTGTCCTCTTCCTCTATTACCACCTACATATATGGGATATTTCAGGAAGTGAGCTGCTTTATTAGTAGCGGGATTTGGTGAAAGGATGGGAAACACAATTTCACCATATTTTTGACCAGGAACAGGACCTATTATTAGAATATTTTTTTGATTGGGACGATAGTTCTGAAAATAAAGATCACCTATTTTCTCCTTAATCTCAGGATAAATACGATCCGGAGGAGCTAATTCGAAACCTTCGGGTAAAATAAGAACAGCTCCTACATTTAAAGTTCCTTTCTTACCATTAGCAAGAACTTGTTTTATTTGCTTATCATAGGGTATTTTAACAACTGCTTCAAAAACGGTATCAGGAAGCACGGACTGTGGAACTTCAATCTCCACAGGTTTTTTAGCCAAATGACAATTGGCACATACAATACGCCCAGTTGCTTCTCGAGGATTTTCATAACCTTGCTGTGCAAAAATGGGATATGCATTTGCAATAGATGTGCGAGTCATTATATCTATCAATATTAAGGCGGAAATTGATTGAGCTATCAACTTTTTCATCCAGTCATCATAAGTTTTTCTATTTTGCATGGTTCAATTTTTTGTTACAATTCTTTTATTTCAAATAAAGGGTAGTAGGTAACTATGATAGTTACCTGCTTGCAATTCTGCTACTATATTAAACCTAAAGCTAAAAAATAAGAAGTATTGCCCGGGGGAAAAACCATTTGTTATTCACTGATCGAGTGATAAACTACTACAAGTGAAGGAGATGTACGATTCAAACGACGGAAAACCCAATATTTTAAAATTGTGTCTAAGATGACTGGAAAAGTTGAAACAAGACCAGATATTATTCGTTCGTTATGGGCAAATCCATAATTTTCAAAGATCCAATGGATTATCAGTTCCCAACCATGGGGCGAATGAAACCCAACACATAGATCGGTTACTAAAAGAATAGTAAAAGCTTTCATTGTATCGCTTAGGCTGTAGAAGACTTCTTGGATCCAAGAATTGAGAATGCCAAGTTTCTTCTTACCTAGAATGAGACAAACACTTAGAAGAACCAAACCTATTAGATTTGCTAATAAATGTGAAATGATTTGGATACAATCTTGATTATATATCAAGACTAATTGGATCATTTTTTTCTGCATCTCTACACGAATATCTTGCGAATGCGTTTCCGAAGAATCTTCCATCATTATTTCTAACAGGAATAGTTCCTCTATTTTTTCAAATTTTCTTATAGTGTCTTCTTGTTGTAAATAATCAAAAATTTTGTTCGATTGACCATTATTCCACCAATTTGTAACCCAAGATTCTAAACCGTTCTGTAATGAAATTGAAATTCCCCAAGGCAATACTATTAAACATGTAAGATATTGTAGAGAAGCTAATGCTTTATATTTGGCAACTTCCAATTCGTGAATCGTTAACGAGCTCGATTGGCCCGTCAGCTCTGCCCAAAATCTGAATAAAGTGCGAATTATAGAACGAGGTATGAGATCCATAGAATGATCTTTTGCGTAATTCTTCGACCTCGAGAGAAAATATCTTTCGGATGAGGAATAGTTATGTTCTGAGTGAGAAGTAGAGTAAAAAAGAAAGGATCAATCCTTGAAAATCGCTTAGATCTGGACTAATTTTGAACTCTTGATCCGAAGAATCGCTTCAATTGACAAATAAAATAAATGAAAATTTCAGTCTAATAATACCAATTTTGTTTTCTTTGTATAGAAAATGATTTTTTCGAATATGTCAAAAAAGTGTCAAAAACTATAGTCATTTACTTCATTGTATTCTTTTTATATATTATATCCGTGTTTATTAGAACCTTTTGCCCCCTTTCTAATAGATAAAGAATAATAAAAGTGACTATATGGTCTTCCCCCCCTCCCCCAGACAAATGTTATGTCAAAACTTTTTCTGGTATCTACTGATACGAGATCTATGAATTTATTTATTCTAAAATCCTTCAATGGATACGCGCAAAAAACGGGCTAATTCAGCAGCTTTTTGTTCCATTTCACGCAGGGTCAAATTTTCTTCAGTACGAGTTAAGGGGATGTCTTGTTGGCCCTTTATTTCCATATAAATAACACGACGAGGAAATATACCTTCTTGAACTTCCATTTTGATCGCCTGAATATCCTTCATAAGAAATTGGAGGAAAATACGACGATTTCTTCCGGGAAATCCCCAGCGAAAAAGGCATACAACTCCTTCTTTTTCATCAAACTTATTATAACCACTACCCACATTGCACAAAATAGTGCACCACAAATAAGAGCTAATGAACAGACCTGCAATCCCATAAAAACACATCACAATTCCTTGTGGAACAAAAAGTATTTGCTGAGATGACAATAAGGGTATCAGGTTCCTACCAAGGTAACTGGAAATTCCGACCACAAAAAATCCTAGTGAACCCAAAAAGAGGAGACAAGCAAAAAAAAAATTGCTTATTTTTCGAGACCCTTTTATGGGTTCTATCCAGAGCCATTTGGATCGACGATTCATAACAAATTACGTCCTATTTAATTTGAGAGATTTAACAAATTTTGACTCCCACCCAGAAGTCATTCTCATAAATTGACTGTATTAGTAAACTAGCCATATACATATAAGCATTTAACAAAACGATTTTATGATTCTTCTTTTTCCGTGCTATTTTTTTGTCTGTTCTTTTTTTAGCATGGAAATTTTTTTGCCCTTAACTTATTGACTATCAAAATAATACTTGATTGTATCAGTCAAATCAAAATTATTAATCTCTCCATTCAAATGTATATATATATATATATAAGCATATTTTGAAGTAGAAGTAAGAAATTCACACACGGGTCTAATATGTCTCATACATATGATACCATATACATTTCTATTTTTGTTATTTATCATATTATAAATAGATCTAAATAAAGATAAATATCTATTTAGATCTATTGAAAGAAGGTTTTATATTATATTAGAAAAATATATATATATGAATATGATATATTCATCAGATTCATAAAATTTCGTCATTTTGAATATAAAAATAAAGAAAAAGCATTGTAACTGCTGGAAAAAACAAGCCCACCAAAGGCACTAAGAGAGAGGGGAAGTTGTTGATTATCATATCAAAAGTATATTAAGTATTTTTTTTCTATTACAAAAATAGATTATAAGATCAAATGAGTGATAGGACCAAATAAGCGGACGTGCCTTTCTTCGTAAAATACCTACGTAATAAATTACTTTACTTTGTTTGATACAAAACAAATGGGACCAATTACCACATTGTATATTGGTAGATATAAATGATAAAATAGATCCGCTTCTCAATTCTATCTTTTGAAACTGTTCTATTAATAGATAGATGTTCACCTTTGAGACAAAGGTTTAATTCCATAGCATAATCTGTCTCTAATGCGAGAAAGTTACATAGTATCTACTTTTTCTGATAAAGGGGTATTTTCATGGGTTTGCCTTGGTATCGTGTTCATACCGTCGTGTTGAATGATCCTGGCCGATTAATCGCTGTGCATATAATGCATACAGCTTTAGTTTCTGGATGGGCCGGTTCGATGGCTCTTTACGAATTAGCAGTTTTCGATCCATCCGATCCTATTCTTGATCCAATGTGGAGACAAGGTATGTTCGTTATACCTTTTATGACTCGTTTAGGAATAAAGGATTCATGGGGTGGATGGAGTATAACTGGAGAAACTATATCTAATCCAGGTATTTGGAGTTATGAAGGTGTGGCCGGGGCACATATTGTGTTTTCTGGCTTGTGCTTTTTAGCAGCTATCTGGCATTGGGTATATTGGGATCTAGACGTATTTTGTGATTCCCGTACGGGAAAACCTTCTTTAGATTTGCCTAAGATTTTTGGAATTCATTTATTCCTCTCAGGAGCAGCTTGTTTCGGATTCGGAGCATTTCATGTAACGGGTTTATATGGCCCTGGAATATGGGTGTCTGATCCTTATGGACTAACTGGGAAAATACAACCCGTAAATCCGGCATGGGGAGCTGAAGGTTTTGATCCTTTTGTTCCGGGAGGAATAGCTTCTCATCATATTGCAGCAGGTATATTGGGTATATTAGCAGGTCTATTCCATCTCAGTGTTCGTCCTCCCCAACGTTTATACAAAGGATTACGTATGGGGAATATTGAAACTGTCCTCTCCAGTAGTATTGCTGCTGTGTTTTTTGCAGCTTTCATTGTAGCCGGAACAATGTGGTATGGTTCCGCAACCACTCCGATCGAATTATTTGGTCCTACTCGTTACCAGTGGGATCAGGGATACTTCCAACAAGAAATAGATCGACGGGTTCGTGCCGGTCTGGCTGAAAATCTAAGTCTATCAGAAGCTTGGTCAAAAATTCCTGAAAAACTTGCTTTTTATGATTACATTGGGAATAATCCAGCTAAAGGGGGGTTATTCAGGGCGGGTGCAATGGACAATGGAGATGGAATTGCTGTTGGTTGGTTAGGACACCCAATTTTCAAAGATAAAAAGGGACATGAACTTTTTGTACGTCGTATGCCTACCTTTTTCGAAACATTTCCAGTCGTTCTAGTAGATGAAGAAGGAATTGTGAAAGCCGATGTCCCTTTTAGGAGAGCAGAATCAAAATATAGTGTTGAACAAGTAGGTGTAACTGTTGAGTTCTATGGTGGTGAACTTGATGGAGTTAGTTTTGGTGATCCTGCTATAGTCAAAAAATATGCTAGACGTGCACAATTAGGTGAAATTTTTGAATTAGATCGTGCTACTTTGAAATCGGATGGTGTTTTTCGGAGTAGCCCAAGGGGTTGGTTTACTTTTGGGCATGCTACATTTGCCCTTCTTTTCTTTTTTGGGCATATTTGGCATGGTGCTAGAACTCTATTCAGAGATGTTTTTGCCGGTATTGATCCGGATTTGGATGCTCAAGTAGAATTTGGGGCATTCCAAAAACTGGGAGATCCAACTACTAAAAGACAAGTGGTATAATATAATATTGCTCCGCTTGTTAATGCAATATTGAGAATTTGCATCTCAAGAATTCAAATCTTTTGCTTTTGATTCCACATTTTTTATAAAAAATGTTGTAATTAGTACGAAAGCTATCTCTATTAATTATAAACTACGATCGAATCTATGGAAGCATTGGTTTATACATTCCTTTTGGTATCGACCTTAGGGATCATTTTTTTCGCTATTTTCTTCCGAGAACCCCCCAAAGTTCCCAATAAAGGGGGAAAATAATTTTCTATTTTTGTAATCCTCTTTCTATAATAAAAAAGATCTTCCCGATCGGGAAGGTCTTTTTTTCAACTAGTCCTCGTGCTCTTCAAAAGGATCTCGAAGTTGTTCAGAAGGTTGCCCAAAGGCGGTGTATAGGGCATAACCGGTAAAGCTAACAAGTAAACAAGATATGGAGATAGCGACTAAGGTTGCAGTTTCCATTGGTAGGTAATCCTATGTATGTATATACATAATAGTATACAAAGTTAATTATATCTCAACCAATACTATTTTTTTATGGCTACACAGACCATTGATGATACTTCCAGAACCGGACCATTACAAACTACTGTAGGAAATTATTTAAAACCACTTAATACAGAATCTGGTAAAGTTGCTCCCGGATGGGGAACTACTCCTTTTATGGGCATTGCAATGGCTCTATTTGCAGTATTCTTATCTATTATTTTGGAGATTTATAATTCTTCCATTTTATTAGACGGAATTCCAGTTAGTTGGGTCTAGAAAAACTACCCGGATCCCGAGTTCACCCTCCCCCCCCAAAAAAAAAAACTAAGAATTTTCTTTTGAATCGCTTTCATTTTTAGGTTATGACGTTCTGGTAGTTTGATCGTGTAATTTCTTGGAATTTAAGGATTTTTGGAATTATGGGTGTGCGACTTGTTAAAATTGATCTCTATTCTAGTACAGAAAACGGGTCTGTTGTCTTTAGAAAATAAAGACGGTTCTCCTACCTCGTTAGATATTGCTCTAATAGTAAATATCCGGAGCACGAGGTATCTAATTCAATCAAATCTGAACTATGGTTTATGCCTGTTTTTAAGACCTCGTGACCAAGCTTCTCAATAATTTGAAAAAACTATGATAATCAATTGAGAGATCTGTCTTCCTCTTTATACTGATGCTGACCAAAGAATGAGATAGTATTCCATTTTTATTAGTTAGTATAGTGAGTAACAATGAAATGGAAAGGTTCTAACCCATAAAACCTTTCGAGTATTCAAAAAAAAATCATCGGGGTGAAATGAAAATCTGGGGTTTAGATTTATTCATCTATTGAGTTGAGATCTCGACAAGATAATTCCTATGGATCGTCCATACTAGTTGTTCTCTAAGTGATTTATATCACGAATAGGATAAAAGATCGTTCAAAAGGCCTATAGCAATTTTTTTGCATAAGAATGAGCCAACTTGAAATTTGAGCATTATCACTATGAAATTTTTTTCCTTCTTATTGTAGGAAATCATGGATTATTCTGAATCCTCTTCCTTCATACAAAGAAATGAAATATCTATCAAATATTTTTTTTTGACAAACCATCTACTTTGTTCAAAAAAGTATTTGAGTGTTCTTGTTTAAGCCGTATGAAAATAAATTTTCATATACGGTTTTCAGAGGGGGTTTTGAGTTTACCTATCTCAATAAAGTATACGATTGGTTCGAAGAGCGTCTCGAGATTCAGGCGATTGCGGATGATATCACTAGTAAATATGTTCCTCCTCATGTGAATATATTTTATTGCCTGGGGGGAATCACACTGACTTCTTTTTTGGTACAAGTAGCTACCGGTTTTGCTATGACTTTTTACTATCGTCCCACCGTTCTAGAAGCTTTTGCCTCTATTCAATACATAATGACTGAAGTGAACTTCGGCTGGCTAATCCGATCGGTCCATCGATGGTCGGCAAGTATGATGGTTTTAATGATGATTTTACATGTATTTCGCGTTTATTTAACAGGTGGATTCAAAAAACCTCGCGAATTAACTTGGGTTACGGGTGTAATTCTAGCCGTATTAACCGTATCTTTCGGTGTAACCGGTTATTCTTTGCCCTGGGATCAAATTGGTTATTGGGCAGTCAAAATTGTGACCGGTGTGCCTGAGGCCATTCCGTTAATAGGAACTCCTTTGGTAGAGTTATTACGCGGAAGTGCTAGTGTGGGTCAATCTACTTTAACCCGTTTTTATAGTTTACACACTTTCATATTACCCCTTCTTACTGCTGTATTTATGTTAATGCATTTTCTAATGATCCGCAAACAAGGTATTTCAGGTCCTTTATAAAAAATATACATTTTGAATCAGTATTCAAAACCTATTATTTTTCGATATATCATTGCCGCGAAAAACATGTTTCTCGGATTTCTCCTTTCAATTATTAAGTATATTTAATACAAAAAATTGAGGTAGATACTCATCTCAAATGGAGAAAATGGATTATGGGAGTGTGTGACTTGAACTATTAGTTAGGCCGTGCAGATCAATTTTAGGATCTGCCATATAAAGATTCAGATCGAAATATGTCTCTGTCCCAATTTTCTTTCCAAAAATAAGAGGTTTAGAACCTGGGTAAAAGGCGAACACTTTGTTGTGTTATAAGAGAGTTATTTCTATGATCGAATCCGAATTAGGCTCCGTGAAATCCAGGTAATAGTAATAACATTTAATAAGTCAAATTTATTACTTCAATTTATCCTTTCCTTTTCATAGTATGAAAATGCATGCATTTCCCTTGCGTTTCAATACGATAAATTATCGGAGTAAAGGAAGGGGTCTAAAGAAGGAAAAAGGCCAGATCAGTAACAAGTCAATACCTTGTATGCAAAATACATTGTGAGGATCTAGATAAACACAGATTACAAGGAATAAGATGATCCAAAAGGCATATTGATCATGATCAAATTTGTGAGCTTACTTGGGTACTGAGCATACGAAAAAAGAAAATTATGAATTTTCTATAGATCTTCTTAGTTATACTGATTCTAACAATACGTCGTTCATCATTTTTATTTCAACTATTGCTCGAGCCGGATGATCAAAATTGACATGTCCGGTTCTTTCGGGGGATAGATTCATCAAAATCTACTTATCCCAATAACAAAGAAACCTGACTTGAATGATCCTGTATTAAGGGCTAAATTAGCTAAAGGCATGGGACATAATTATTATGGCGAGCCCGCTTGGCCCAATGATCTCTTATATATTTTTCCAGTAGTTATTTTTGGTACTATTGCATGTACCGTAGGTTTAGCAGTTCTAGAACCATCAATGATTGGTGAACCGGCAAATCCATTTGCAACTCCTTTGGAAATATTACCTGAATGGTATTTTTTCCCCGTATTTCAAATACTTCGTACAGTACCTAATAAATTATTAGGTGTCCTTTTAATGGCTTCAGTACCTGCAGGACTATTGACAATCCCTTTCTTGGAGAATGTGAATCAATTTCAAAATCCATTTCGTCGTCCAGTAGCTACAACAGTATTCTTAATCGGTACCGCAGTAGCTCTTTGGTTAGGTATTGGAGCAACGTTACCTATCGATGAATCTTTAACTTTAGGTCTTTTCCAATTTGATATAAATTAGAATATCTTAATATAGGAGAGGAGGGAAATCTTTTGTTTATATATCTAGGGAGTACTTAAGATAAATGGTCTCTCCCTAGATATATGAATGGGGGAGACAAAATAGAACTATTATAAATCTAAACCGGATTCCGAATCAATTCCAATATTTCGCATCAATTCCAATATTTCTTTGACAGATTGTTCCCCAAGATGTTTTATTTTCATTAAATCTTCTCCACTGTAATTCAAAAGGTCTGATACTGTATTTATATTTGCCTTTTTGAGACAATTATATATCCTAGTAGAGAAGTTTAATTGGTCAATATACATTTGATTGAAAACTATTCTCTTCGTATCAGTCGATGTATGCGAAATAGCTAAGGAAGGAATAATATTGTCGCTTAGACTGTTTGTTCCATCGCTGTTCTCTTCCTTTGCATTTAGAAAGGGAAGGAAAAAGTCAATTAAATTACGAGAAGCTTCATAAAGTGCTTCTTTAGGAGTTAATCCTCCATTCGTCCATATTTCAAGAAATAGAATTTCTTGTATCTCATTTCCGCTCCAATAGGAGTGAATACTGTAATTGACATTTTGAACAGGGACAAAGACAGCATCTATAGGAAAGATAAAGGCAGCATCTATAGGAAAAATTTCATCCTTATAATTGGAATTATTTGGATTTTGAATAATATATCCGTGGCCTTTTTCAATTTGTAATGATATATTGTTAGCTATATGTTGTGTAGTATCAATTATTCTCACAGAAGGTGATAGTATGATATCTTCAGCGGTTACTTTTTTTGGTCCGACAACATGGATAGATCCTCTCGAATTCCGTACGCATCACTTCGAAGTACAATTTCTTTTAGATTCATCAAAATTTTCATGTATTGATTCTTCAATACCTATTATCATGGAATAGTTCGTTTGATATATTGTGAAATTTAGCACGTGTGATACATGTTCCTTCTACTTCTCCGAGTAAAACTCTTCTTATTGCACTACCTATTGTATTAGCTTGACCTTTGCGAAGCGGAGATAGAGTGAAACGACCATAATGAAAACGCTTACTCTCTGTTCTGGATTCGACGCACTTCAATTCTGGTATCTTTATTGAGACTGATATTTCATTCTGATTCATAATATTATTTAATGATTTAATCATTTCTTTCTCTTTCAATTTATTCAATTCTTACACACGTCTCCTTTTGGGAGGTCTACATCCATTATGTGGCATAGAAGTTACATCATGTATATTATTTATTTTTATACCACTTTTATAAATGGCTCGCACTGCTGTTTCTCTCCCCGGACCAGTGCCACTTACTAGAACTTTCTGCTTCTTTCAGAAGACCTTGATTTACTAAAGTATGAACAACATTTTCTGTTGCAATCTGAGCAGCAAATGGTGAACGGTCTTTTTGTACCTTTGAATCCGCAAGCACCGGCAGAAGACCAAGAAACCGCTTGCCCTTGTGTATCTGTAACAGTAACAATGGTATTGCGAAAACTTGTTCGAACGCAAATAATTCCTTTCAGTATTCGATGTTTAGTTTTACGTGGCAAAAATCTTCTTGTAGCTCTACGTGGCACATATTTTCTTGTATTTTTTTGATACAAATTTTTTTGTATTTTTTTGATACAAATTTTTGGGTATTTTTTGACACAACACAAATCTTCTCTTCTTATCATTTTTTGATCAATTTTGATATTATAATTTGAAGTAAAAAAAAAAATATATATATAATAATAATTATATATAATTATAATCTATTATTATATATATGATGCCGAAATTTCTTTATTTCTTTTATAATTCCCTTATAATGGGAATTATCCCTGTTTTTGTTTATGCCTCGGATTGTAAACAAATTACAACAAGGCGTTTCCGTCTACGAATTAGGGCGGCACTTTTCGCAAAGTTTTGCGAACAGAAGCACGGATTTTCATATTTGTGGTCCTTTTTTTAATGCTAAAATCTTTTTGTTAATGGGCCTCATCGGTAGCATCATTCTTTCGTTTGACGGGATGTCTATATATTATACGTCCTTTGCTTAAATCATAAACAGGTAATTCAACTTTCACTCTATCTCCTGGTACTACTCGTATTGATCGACATCTCATTTTACCCGATATAACCGTTAAAACATCTATATTGTTATCTAGATGGACTAAGAAACATAGCATTAGGATATGCTATGGTAAACTACGCCATCAATAGTGACAAAATTCTTTTTGGTACTCATTTTTCCTAGTTTTTAACTATAACATATTAACTTTGTTATTAACTATGACATTAGATAGATTTCTAAAAGAGAAGAATCATTTCATTAAATTAAAGACGTTTGATCAATTTTTTTTATGAATATCTTTTTTTTTTATCAGCTATTACTACTCAATAATATTCATTGAATATAGTTGAATTCTTTTTTTGTCAGCCAAATTTCTGACACTGAACACTCAACACTCAATTAAATTCTTATCAATAATCTATTTTGTTTAATATTCTTTTTTTTTTTTTTTACAGCATTGCAATATTGGAGGCAAAAAATGTAATTTTAGGCATTTACTTTTTGTTTTTGGAATTACCAAAAAATACATAATAATTCCCCTCCTTTTTTTTTTTGTCGAGCTTCTCGATCAGTCATTATTCCTTGCGAAGTAGAAAGGATTGCAATCCCCATTCCACCTAAAAACTTTAGGGATTTCTCGAGAATTAGAATAGATTCTCAGACCAGGTTTGCTAATACGCTTTGAAGCGGTTATATATCTCTTTTGCGTCCTTCCCCTAGATTTTGAAGTTAAAACAAAAAAATATTTTTGACCTTCTCTATGTTTCCTAACATCCTCTATAAAACCTTCCCGTAGAAGAATCCTTGTTATGTTCTCGGTAATAATAGTAGCTGCTACTCGAACTGTTTTTTTTTTTGACCATGTCAGCATTTCTTATATAAGTCATTAAATTAGCAATAGTATCATTACCCATGACGAAACTAATTCTTAAGAATTTACAAGCTCAATATAAAGGCATGTTTATCTTTTTTAGGAATATGCCCTGACATTACTTCTACATAATTTATAAGTATTTATAGTACTTCAGGGAGCCAATGAGATTATTTTGGTGAAATTCAATTCTCTCAATTCCTCAGTAACTGAACCAAAAACTCGAGTTCCTCTTGGATTTCCTTTCTGATCATCAATGACAACTGCTGCATTGTCATCAGATCGTATTATCATTCCATCGCTACGTTTAAGTTCTTTACACGTACGTATAACTACGGCTCTAACTATTTCTGATTCTTGCAGAGGCATATTAGGTGCTGCTTCTTTAATTATAGCGATGATAATATCGCCGATATTAGCGGTGTTACGATTACCTGCTCCTAGCACTCGAATACACATTAATTTTCGGGCTCCACTGTTGTCTGCTACATTCAAGTAAGTTTGGGACTGAATCATTTTTCCTCCAAAAGAATTGTTACCTCGGCAGAAAAAAAGTATTTCTTAGCAATTCAATGATCTTTTTCTACCAGAAATATCTCTTTGGTTCGGCATTATTTACGCGAACTAGTAATAAATTTAGTATGTATAGGCATTTTATATGCAACGATTTGAAAAGCTGCTCTAGCTATAGTCTCTGATACTCCACTTATTTCATAAAGTATTCGACCTGGTTTGACGACGGATACCCAATATTCCGGAGATCCCTTGGCTTTCCCCGAACCCATACGTATTTCTGCAGGTCTCGTTCTAATAGGTTTGTCGGGAAATATACGTATCCATATTTTTACGCCGCGACGGGCATAACGAGTAATTGCTCGTCGTCCTGCTTCTATCTGCCCAGATGTTATCCAAACAGGTTCCAATGCCTGAAGAGCAAATCTACCAAAACAAATGCGATTACCCCGAGAAGATATTCCCTTGATTCTTCCCCTATGTTGGTGACGAAATTTCGTTCTTTTTGGGTTCTAGTCGATGGTTGTATAATATAATACTATTTGAATTCCATCTCTATTTCAGAACCGGATATGAAAATTTCTTCTCATCCGGCTCCTTGTGAAGAATCTATGGCAAATTTGGATCATTTAAATAGTTAGGTACTAGAAATAAATCTGTATTTACTCATTACACATATATTATTCATATAATATAAGGATACAAATACCTCTATATGCCCAATAAGTATCTTACAGGCGAATATTAACTCTAAGTTATTTGGGGGACTCCAATTCAATTTATTCTTTATTGGTTTATTTCGCCATCCTATCCAATGAATGATTAAGATTTCTATATGATCTTATGCAGTCACAGGTTCCATCGTTCCCATAGCTTTCAAATGGCTGCTTAGGTATACCCTCTGCAATGGAGCTCTTATTTTACAAGAATCAATTTTCTTAGTTTCCATTGATCCAAAGCTCTTTTTATAAACTGAATAGAAATAATCAGGATAATTCTTATGCTTTATCACACTGCTCTTTGGGGGTGATTTATGAACCATACAATACTGTAAGGAAGAAGATTTCATTTTCTCTTTTTCTCCTTCCCTTTTTCTTTTCTTGCATTACCAAAGACTCTTTTTCCCTTTACGAGAGATATAGGTTTGTCTCTTCGTGGAAAAAAGTCTTTCGTTCATTTGATAGAACTATCTATAGTTAAATAACTAGCTTATTGGATCTTAGTAATTAAGATAAAACAAATATACTAGAGACCAATTTGTTTTTATTTGGAGTTTTCTATCATTTTAGAAAAGAAGCAAAAGCTTGATCTCAACGAGTCGCACACTAAGCATAGCACTGCTCCAAGATGTTTCATTATTTTTATTTGATCTTCTAGAATTTAAGATTTATGATTGGTTAGATTAGAGAAAGATATTGCTCATCTTAAACAAAGATCCAAATTTTGATCCCCAATACTCCATAGACGGTTTGAACCGCATAATAACAATAATCAATTTTAGCTCGAAGGGTCTGTAGGGGCACTCTACCTTTCATAGCCGATTCTTTCCGGGCTCTCTCAATTCCGTTAAGACGCCCTTTAATTTTTATTTTAACACCTTCTACATTTGCCTTTTCAGCCAGTTGAATAGCTTTTTTCATTATTTTTCTTATTTCAACTCTCTCCTTTAGTTGTAGAGCAATATATTCCGCAAGAATTTTGGGTTCTCTGTAAGGTTTATCCACTTTTTCTATAGAAATAACAAGTTTTCTGTTTACAGAATTAAGCATACTTTGTACAAGCATACTTTGTACTTCCTTTCTTAATTCCTTAATTTCTTCTTTTTCTTCATCTTTTTTTTCTTTTTTTCTTGGCCCTTTTTTTTCGATAAACAAATCGACAAATGCAATATATATATTTACCGAAATCAATTCGGCCTGTTTCAGAATCTCTATACGTGTAATTCCTCCATAACTAGAATTGCTAGAACTTTTGATATGTTGTACATAATTTTCGATGCAATTATATATTCTCTCATCTTCTCGTAGATCTTCGGAATAATCCCTTTCTTCAAACCAAAGGGAACAATGGTTTTGAGTAAAACCAAGTCTAAAACCAAGTGGATTTATTTTGTTTCCCATACATATTTTTTTTGAATACTTTTTTGCAAGTAGTAGTATATTTGCGGCATAAATGGATTATGCTTGCCTCTATTTGGATATTTTGTTTCTATTTTTTGACCATTATAAATCCGTAATGTATCTTTTATCGTAATCCAATGTTTCATCGTACTGTAATGTAATCGGGAGTTGAATTAGAGAAATCCGATGATGTATCGTAAAATAATGTAATACTTATATGACAAGTGGATTTCTGTATTGGATAACCACGACCCCGAGCTCTAGGTCGAAATCTTTTCAAAATAGGACCTTCATTCACTTCAGCCGCAAGGACAGCTAAATAGCACTTATGTATACCCATAAATGAATATGCATTTTCGGCTGCAGAAACAAGTACTTTGTATATGGGCTCACATGCTCTATAATCCATGAAAGTCAATATCGCAAGTGCCTGTATATAGGTAGAATTACGAAGTAGATGGGCTACTCTACGCGCTTTATTAGAAGACATACGTACATGTTTAGCTACAGCTCGTATTCTTATAGTTGAATTTAAATCTAAATTCCTATTTTTAAATATAAATTTCATCTTCATCCTCCATAATGAATTAATGTATACTATTTACAACGAGACTTTTTTATCGTTTCTCTCTCTCTCTTTTTTTTTTATTTTGTTCCTTTTATCTTATTTTTTTTTTTTATCGTTTTTCGATTTTTTATCCTTTTTTGCATGTCCCTGGAAAATGGAAGTAGGTGCAAATTCTCCTAATTTGTGGTTTATCATACCATTTGTTATAAAAATGGGTAAATGTAACTTTCCATTATGAACAGCAATGGTATGACCAATCATTGCGGGTACAATGGCAGATCTCCGAGACCAGGTTACTATTATCTTCTTCTCTTTATTCATGTTTAGATTATCTATTTTACTTAACAAATCATTAGATACAAAAGTATTTTTTCTTAGTGAACGTGCCATGGTTAATTACCTTTCTTTTTATTGATAGAAAATAAAAAATGGATTTACAACTATTCCTACTTACGTCGACGAAGGATTGAAACATCGCTATATTTATTTCTCTTCCGACTCTTTCTTCCAAGTGCGCTATAGCCCCAAGGGGTCAGGGGTTTTTTTCTGCCAATTGGAGCTCTTCCTTCACCACCCCCATGAGGATGATCCACAGCATTCATAACTATTCCTCTTACTTCAGGACGTTTACCCAGCCAACGTTTTGACCCAGCTTTACTTAAAGTTCTATTTTTCCATTTAACGTTGCCTACTTGTCCAATTGTTGCTGAGCAGTTCTCAGATATTAAACGAACCTCCCCAGATGGTAATCTTAATGTGGTCAATCGGCCTTCTTTTGCGATCAATTCTGCCACAGCACCCGCTGCTCTAGCTAATTGTCCGCCTTTTCCGACTTGTACTTCGACATTATGTATAGTCGTGCCTAAAGGTATATTGGTTGAAGTAGACCTTTAATTTGTAAAAATCCCTTCCCAAACTGTACAAGCCTCTCTCAGGGCATACAGCTTTCTGGATGTGAATAAATGTTATTCTTAATCTATTTTATAGAGAGATTAAAGATGAAGGGCATACTTGAAATTCCTTATGTCCTTATTCTGTACATCCTAGGTTTTTTTATTCCATCATCTGGCTTATGTTCTTTTTTCATGTAGCATTCAGAATGAATGACTTTATCAAATTACGTTAATGCTTTCGCATCTTCCGGATAACGTAGGAGGCATTTGAAATAGAGATTTTCTTTTTTTAGAAAAAAAAAAATATTTTCACTGTTCAGCTTCGAATCTGCCTTTGACCATCAAATCAAATGTGAGTTACTTGTTTTTCTCTTCATAACAAGGGTTCCTTTACCTTAGTTGTTTCTGCTTCAGACAATTAAGTCTTCTCCATATTATCATATCTCTGGAGTCAATAATTAATTCCAGAAACTATTGAACTCAATCACCCGCTGCTCTTTATCCTCAGTTTCCCTTTGGGATTGATCCCATCAAACTATTCTAGTCGGATCAGTGATAGATTTTAAGGTTTTGCTGTAAACCCAATTGGTTATTTCCAATTACGTAAATTAATAATTCAAACCGCACTCAAAGGTAGGGCATTTCCCATTGATATGGGAGCTCTTGGACCGGAAAGAATAGTATCTCCAATCATAACCCCTCTCGGATGCAAAATATATGTCTTTTTACCATTTCTATAGTGCACAAGACAGATATATGCACTTCTATTAGGGTCACTCTCTATTGTTACAATTTTTCCTAGTATGTTTTTTTCACTCCGTCGAAAATCAATTTGACGATACAGACGCTTGTGACCTCCTCCTCTATGACGTATGGTAATAATTCCACTGTTATTACGACCTTTCCCACAACGATGCCGACCGGAAGTCAATTTCTTTTGTGGATGAGATTGGACTTTTTCATCAAAACTTGATAGAGATTTATCACGTGTGCCCGGAATAAAAGTCCTGTACGAACGGGTGTTCATGTTTGGCAATTAAATAAGTTTCATTTTGAAGGAAAAAGTGGAATAGAATCACCTGGTTTTAGTGTAATAATCATACGTTTATAATGCATTCTATGTTTCATTATTTGTTTTCTATTTCCTCTTTTTTCTTTCTTTTGCGGGGGTCGATAACTATTGATTCCTATTACTTTCACATTGAAGAAAAGTTCAATCCAATTTTTGATCTTTGTTTTATTCGATCCCGAATCGACATTTAAAATATATTGATTTTTTTCAAAAAGACTAACACTTTTCTGTGTAAGTACTAAATCTAGACATTGAACTTCATACATAAATATTTCTCCTTTACTATCATTTACAAATAAACTACAAATGCCTACATCCACCTTTATTAATAGTTCAATAAATAGAATTAAACTATAGTTGTATATGATACAGACTACATAGAAAATTCTGTTTTGAAGATATTCTGATTTGGGTAACCGAGTTCTATTGAATTGAAAAAGAAAAAAATGTTACGTCTATTAGATCGATTAATGTAAATTATCTAATAATAAAAATATATTGATATAAATGATATCTATAAGGCGGCATAGATCGATATGAATATTCCGATCCACTTTCTCTTCTACTATTGAACTCTATATATGATGAATAATATTGTATTGTGAAATATTCCATGAAATAAAATTAGCTTCTTGGATGCCTTGATGGTGAAATGGTAGACACGCGACACTCAAAATGTCGTGCTAAATAGCGTGGAGGTTCGAGTCCTCTTCAAGGCACACATATTGTAATGCCTATTGAATGAACAATTGTTGTTTTGAAGGTTTTGCAAAATCCGGACCAATCGAATTTGAACAAATAATATATAGAAAGAAGCAAATGAAATATTTTTTCTTCGGAAAGTATACTAGGTATAACCTAAATAAAATAAGTAAAATAAATAAAGAGTAAACATAGTAGAGAATATCTCATCAAGTTCAAGAGAACTGACTTGGCTCATATTTATTACTATGCTTACTCTTACATAAAATATCAATTTATATTGAAATTAATTAAAGATCTAGGCTTTTTTTTTCTTATTCAATCCTTCCGCTAATAAGCAATCAATGTCATTTGTAGAAAGCCATTTTGTTTTTACCAATGTATCGATCATTTGTTTAAATAACATTCTATTAGAGAAGAATAAATTTGATAAATATTCATGACTTTCGGATAGAGTCTTATAAATAAGAGATTCATTAGATAATAAATCTCTATTTTCCCTTTCTCCCTTGAGCAAACGTTGTTTAAATTTATCATCCCGTGTTTTTTCACGGAACCAACGTTCACTTACCACCGATTGGGGATAGGGTAATACACGTCTCAATCGGATACCAATTTCTTGAAAGCGTTTGAAAGTTTCAAAATGTTCTCTTTCTTCCATTTTAATGCTAAGAGGTAAATCGTCATCATTAGTCTGAATTTTCATTTCTAGGGCTATTTTTCTCACCCTTTTACGCTTTCGAATAGCTTTTAACGATTTTTTAATACTGACATTTAGCTCTCTTGTTTTAGAATAAGTAAGATAAATACTCTTCACGATTTCTTTAGAAACCAAAAGTTCTCTTCGTTCAAAAGCAGGGTGCTTATTTAGAAAGCGAATACTCACGGGATCCCAAAGAAATCGACGAGCCAGACAGATTACTGGTGTATTTAAAGGTTGATATTCCAGTGCATACTCTTCTGTGTCAAATTGATATATTCCCAGCCTTTGAAACTTTTTGTATAATAATTTTGCTTCCCAGTAAGCAGCTGTCTGTCTTTCTACAATATCGTCCTTCCCACCATAAACAGGCCGTAAGTCGGGGCCAGACATCAGAAATTTCTTCCAATACAAGCTAGAAAGACGGGTCGGTCTTTCTTGAAAGCTTCCAAACAGATGAAGATAATCCAATAATGGATTTTCTATTGTTATATCTTTGATATGCTCAAATCGATTGCTGCGAATAAAACTAAAACGCCAGGTCCTAGAATCACAAACTATAGGAGTTTCATCCTCTGTTCCGTAGGAATTTCTTAATTCTTTAGATAAAACGATTTTATCTAGTAAAGAAGATAATCCTTTTTGCATCGTATCTTTTTTGAACTGAGGAGCAATTGTGATGGAATCAGAATTACCCCGATATATTGCCAACGATGGAAACTCTTCCAGAAGACCCTGTAAAAGATTCGAAGCTAGAATGAAATCATTTTCAATAAAAGGATCAAAAGGACTCCAATTCTCTCTGTTTGATTCCGATAAAAACCAACAATCTTGCGCTACTGATCCGGCCAAGCAACCCAAAATATGATAGAATACGGTGAACTCTTTCGCAGCTGTTCCGGCAATTGAAGGTTCTAAATACCATTGATGCAAATAATTTGCCCTTCGACCCTGGAAATCTAGATTAAGCCTTAGGGAATTTTTTAAATACGTTAGTTTATTTTGTATAATGGCTTTTCCTATCTTATAGGGAAGTCCTTGAAAAAATTCACTGAATTTCAGATTATAATTGCAAGGACCCCAATTTGATCTATACAAAGCTACTCCAATTATATCATTGTCTATAGCTGAAGTATTTTGGCTCATGCTAATTAGAAATATTTCATCAGCAAGTTTTGCTAGATCTTGCGCAGTAAAGCCTTTGGTAGTTAATCCAAATTCATCATAGCAGTTCCATTCTTTTTTCAAGTAGAGCCCTTTGTTACGTAAAAGCAAAGGAAATTCTTTTTCTCGATATGGAGCAGGCAACTTTTTAGTATTAATAAATGTATCGAATCTTCGTTTACTACGAGGAGGACTTATTAGAACTGGATCAATTTTTTTTGGAATATCAGTTGAAGCAATAACAACAATATTTTGTTTTATGGTGGTTTCTTTTTCACCATCACTCGGATTATATGGATCCCCAAGGAGTTCTACCAATAATGCAAGAAGGTAATAGTAATCATTCAGTTCATGAATGCTTGGAATCCATATGACGCAAGGAGACATCAATTTTGCCAATTTGAGTGCAAATTGGAATTGGATTACTCTTCTCGCAAAATACTCTGGAGGGTTAGGATTCTCCCTTCGGCTTCGGTCATACAAAAAGTTATGAGGTTTTTTTTCATAATGCTCATTCTCATGTATGTCTTTTGGCCTGCCTGACCAGCCGAGAGACCTGAGGATATTTTCATGCTCAAGGTATGATTGTTTAGCCGAAGATGTATACTCGGGTTCATAGCGAGACAGAAGTTTCTGCTGCCTCAAAAAACTTTTAGGAGATATTCTTATTAAAGGTAAATAAGAATCTGCTGCTAAACTTTTAGCCAAGTACGATCGTCCAGTTTCCTTAGGCCCTATCAATAAAATTCGATTCGAAAAGGACGGTACTGGGTAGAGTGGGTAGAATCTCACGTGGTCATATAAAGATGGGCGAATTGGTACGGAAGTCATCTTCTGATAAAAAGCAGCGAAGATCGGCATTTCTGCTAAAAACAATGAATTTAATTCGGAATTCATTAAGCCTATTCTAAGGCCTCGCTGAATAAATTCAGCTAAATATCGAAAGTAAAGAAGTCCTGGCTGTTTTCTTGTTTCCAATTCATGAAACAAACCAATAGGGGGGGTTAACTTCGATTCAAATTGAGAGATTTGTTCTTGTAGTAAAAACAATCGATTTTCTCTCAAAAGGAAGTCATCTACTTCAAATTCGTACAAAATTTTTTTTACAAGTGATTTATATTTCCCACAGTCTCCAGAATCCCGCTGGAACCAAGGCAACGAGAACCAAGAACGATATGAAAATTGAATATTTTTTACATACCAAATTTTCAATAGTAGAAATAATCCTATATCATCAGGATCCGACTCCATCTCGATATAGTCCACAAATGTAAGCCAAGAACCATACCAATTTAAATTAGAAAAATTTCTAAGTCTTTTATAAGATCTAATCATTTCTCCTACTCTCTCGGAGCAATGGGAATACTGCAAAAATCTGATCAGATAGAAGTTCCTATAGAACTGAATCAAGAATAAGGGAATTATGGAGGAAATATAAAAGAAAAATCCAACGAAGATACAAAGAAAAATATCATATTCCCGAACATTTTGTATATATTTCCATGTATCAAATGATATTGATAGATCCTTTCCCTCAAGTGCTGCTTTAAGTACTTTTTCATTTGCTACTTGCCAATATTTGTCAATATTCCAGCGGGATAACATAAGATTCAACATCGGGAGAATTTGATCATTCAATATCGGGAGAATTTGATCATTCAATATCGGGAGAATTTGATCATTCAATATTGTGAGAATTTGATTCTTCAATATTGTGAGAATTTGATCAATTTTATTTCTAAATTCCCACTTTAGAAGTGTCCAAAATTGATGATAAAGTGCCCACAAAATATTCAAATTGTGATTCCAATTTTGCCTAATATTGTCCGGCATTGATACTAACTGATCAATACTATTTATTGTTATTTCCGGAAAAGTAGCTAAAAATAGATTTTTAGTATATTTCCACCCTGTGGAAGTCAAAAGCCACAACCATGACCTATATGTTTGAAACAAACCCCATTTCTCAAAATTAAAATTTATTTCATTAAAAGAAATGAGAAACTTTAGTTTTGAAAAGAAAAACTTTAGTTTTTCTTTATTAAAAAAGTCACCTATGTCTTTGACTTCAATAAAGTCACCTATGGCTTTGTCTTCCATAAAGTCACCTATGGCTTTGTCTTCTATTATGTGTTCTAAACTTTCTGTTGAACTATATTTTTCTTCTTTTTCTACAATTTTCTTTATTCGCAAAAATATTTCGGACAATACATCATCTTGATAAGATTGAGTTTGAATAAGATCTATGTTGGAACTAAAACTGTTTTTAGAATACTGACTAGAGGTCTTTTCTTCTAAATCTGAACTATTTAAAAAAGGATAGCAAGAGTTTTTGTCAAAATTGACAATTTGTAGGCTTATTAAAGGAGGTTTAGAAATATCTTCAATCGATAAATTGATATTTCTACGAAGAATAGAATTCAATTTATCCAGTAAATTAGACGATTTATGCAAATCATGAATTAGCACTTTGTCACGTAAATATTTATCCAATAATATATTGACTTGTGACTTTATGAGTGAGATAGTTTCTTTCTCTGAATACACAGCTCTCATTTCACTAATAGAGGAAGAAAACAGATTGTTATGAATGGGAACTAAATTTAATAATTGTCCATAGGTTACATTCTTATTTTTGATATTAATCTTTCCCATGTAAGAAGCCAATCTTTTTTTATAAAAAAGACGAGGACGGTGTAAATAATCTAAAAATTCAAAGGTATTTGCTTTGTAAAAAGAAGCTCTCAATGAATTTTTATTAGATAGTTTTAAAGGATTCAACCAATTGTCTTGATTATCGAATATTTCCGAAAGACCCGCGTTATTCAATAATTCCAATAATTCCATGTAATTTTTTCCATTATCGAAGAAGTCAATAATAAATTCAATTATTGGTTTTTTCTCATTCAAATCTAATGTTGGTTTATTGATCGAGAATTCAAGATTAGGAATTGATTTAGATTTTATTTCATTTTCATTAAGCTTGTCCCAGACATTTCCATTAAGCTTGTCCCAGAGAATTTGAGAACTATTAAGATTGTCCCAGAGAATTTTATTAATTTTACTATCCAAAATTGGTCCAAACCAACTCCAATGTTGAGTAATCGATAATTCAATTGGATCTAACACTCTCTTTTTGAAATTGTTTTGTTTGGAAATGGACAAGAGATATTCTAATCTTTTTTGAAAGTATTCGATCTGAATGGATAATACAAAAGCGTTTAAAAAATTTGGATTTCTCAACTCAACAGGTCGAAAAAAAGGGCGCTCCAAATATTCTTTCTGACATAGTATCCAACTTGATGAATACTGGTTAATTGCATCTTGCGTCACATTATTCAAATTGCGACTTAATGTTTTGATAAAATAGATGAATTCCAAATAATATTTATTCTTATTCAATACTTTCTGTAATTCCAAAGAATATTTTTGTAATTCCATATAGTATTTATTCTTATTCAATACTTTCTGTAATTCCAAAGAATATTTTTGTAATTCCACATAGAAATATCCCAAATAGTTATGTAATTCCAAATAGTATTTATCTAATACTTTTTGTGATTCCAATTTATTCTTATTTAAGACTTTCTGTAATTCAAAAGAGTATTCATGGAATGCCAAAGAGTATTTATGGAATGCCTTTTGTAATTTCAAATAGTATTTATTCAATACTTTCTGTAATTCCAAATAGTATTTATTCTTATTCAATACTTTCTGTAATTCCAAAGAGTATCTTTGTAATTTCAAATAGTATTTATTCAATACTTTCTGTAATTCCAAATAGTATTTATTCTTATTCAATACTTTCTGTAATTCCAAAGAGTATCTTTTTAATTCCATATAGTATTTATGATATTCCAAATAATACTTCTGGAACGATTCTAAATCGTCTAATACAGTTTCGGATTTTAAATCGTTCAATACAAAATCTTCAACGTTCTTCAAAAAATCGAATTTATCAATTTTCACATGCTCGTCAGCTTGAATCTTGTCTTTATTCACTATTTGAATTTTATTCACTATTTTATTCAATATTAGTTGTTCAGTGTTATCATCTTCTGATGTTTTCTTTTTTTCAAAAATATTGAGTACTCTAAGGAAAGAATCATGCGTTAATTCATCTCTGTAATTGAAGAAGTAATTAAAGCACTTCAATAAAGTCTGGTTGAATAAATGTAATTCATTCACACGATGATCGATATCCACGTCAATTGCATCATTAGGGTAAGAAATATGATTAGGCCTAGTTATTGATAGAGTAAATTGATCCGTTATTTTAAGAACAAATTGTTTCAATTGAAAATCATCGTTTAATGCTAATTGTTCTTTATTTTGATCACAGGATGAGGGAGATCTTGAAGATGAATTCTTATTCATAAATCGAATACAATTGAATTGGTTTATATCTTTGCTGATGTTCCATTCGGGATCTGGTAAAATATCATAATTTACAGGAGGATTTTTAAGAAATGTTTTAACCTTCCATAGATCAACGATTCTATTCTTTTCTAATCCCCTGAAATATTGAAAAGCGTCTTGTCGCTCTTTCAACAATTTAAATTTTTCACTCGGTTTATTAGTATAATTAATACTTATACATGATTCATCTATTGACAAATGCTCAAACAACCTTTCAAAAACTTCCGACTCTGAAAAGGAAAAAGATTCTCTTGCTTGATCTGATTCTTCTTGGAACATTTTTTCTTGTTCCATTTCTTGCGATCTTTTCTCACATAGTTTCTTTATTCTTCGTAGCCCTTCTTTGTATCTTTCGATTTCTCGAACTCTTTGTTTCCTTTCCCTTTCTAAACTTTTGAATTGTTCTGGTTCTGAAGAGAGAGCGAATTCTTCTTCTACTTGAACTAGTTTTTCTTCTAATTGTTCGATTTTGTTTTCTAGTTCCTCAATAACTTTGCTTCGATGACGATAAAGTATTGATTCTTTCCATTCATAAAGGTTTTCAGGTTCTGTTTCAGGTTCCCAATATTCGTTTGGAATTGAATTAAAAGATGAATCAATCTCCCATTCGATACCATTAGATTCTTTTTCCAAAGGGCTTTCCCAATTTATTGTTTCTTGCTTCTCTGATATTCTATTTTTCTGATTCAGATTTGTGTTAGAACTGGATAAAATCCAAACATGTTCTTTTGGATTGAGCAAGCAACGTTGATATCTCCTTTTGGCTTTTGGCGAAAACATAAAAAGATGCGGAACGAGCAACAAATTTTCCTTTCTAGCTCTAGCTCCAAGATGTTGTACAGCTGGAAATATCTTCATCAAATTATATGATGATTTATTTCTTTCAATTAAGGCTCGAGTATTTAAAAAAGAGAAAAGTAATGGTAATGCTATTATCATTACAGCTTTTATTGCTTGACCTTTTAAAATAAATATACGTATATCCCGTATAAGTAATGTACTAAGAATCCGAAAATCAAAAAGCTTAACAACACTTTCTCGACCAGAAAATATTTGACTTAGCAATCTCACCAAATTGGATTCGTTCCATGGAACGAATATTTCCATCATGTAATCTTGAAATTTCGACTGAACGCTAAAGAACCAAGCTATTTCTTGGGTCTTTCCAATAGGATCCGTAGACCACGGTTTTTTTCTGTTCATTATGTTGTTTTGTTCTATAAAAAAATTTAAATTATTACTTATTAAAAATAATTATAATAAGTAAGAGGTAGTTAATACAACTTATTCAACTAACTATTGAATAATTCGTCAAAAAAAAGTTGATTGTTATTGAGATAGAATTGAATTAGTAAATAATACAATATTTCAACATTAATATTATAACAAATATATTATACGAATACGAAGCCAAATATACCAAAAATAGGATTTTTATGCCCTATTTAGAACAATAGATATATAGAAAAGAACGTAATTAATTAAAGAATCTCTATTTATACGATCTTATCTATCTGTATTATTCATTAATTAGCATTTTGTCCTACAGAAATTGCTAACAATCCCAAATCTATTTTTTGTTGAAAATGAGAATTCAATTGGTTACCATATTGATTCTAATAAAATCACTTTACCATAGCATCCATGGCTGAATGGTAAAAGCACCCAACTCATAATTGGGAAGTCGCGGGTTCAATTCCTGCTGGATGCACAATAAGCAGTTATTACACTCTGCTCACAATATTTTTGAGATGAAAGAATCGCAGCAAGGTTATCTCGATTCAATTCAGTATCGAGATTAGATTATCTCCATCCCTGTTTTGTAATTCTTAACTATCTCTTTTAATCTTAAATAGAAGTTAAGAATTACAAAATATTTTCAAATATTTGTAATTCATTTACGCACGTTTGAACGACTTTTTATCAGATAGAAAATCTATATTTTGGTACAAAATGAACTTCTAATTTAACGATCAAGTTGATTTTGTAATTAGAAGTTCATCTTATAATTTCAGCCTATTCCCTGCGATTTTAAGAATATGAATATTAGGGCAATTCTGACTTTTTTGAGTTAGTAAGTAAGAAAAATTCTATAGAAAAAATCTCAATCTCTAAAATAATGTATCCTGGGCAATTGCAATAATTGGATTCATTATTATTCCCAGTAAAGTAGATGCTATTACACATATAATCATACTAAATTCGATATAATTTTTTGAGATTGAAGAAGATAATCTATAATTTTGCACGTAGGGAGTTATTTCTTTGTTTCTTTCAGTCATTAATAACTTAATTATTTTCAGATAATAATATATGGAAACAACACTCATAAAGAGTCCTATCGAAACTAATAAATAGGAGCCTGCTTGCCATCCACACCAGAATAGATAAAGTTTTCCAAAAAAACCTGCTAATGGAGGAATCCCCCCTAGAGATAGCAGACATAAAGATAAAGACAAAGCTGAAAAAGGGTCTTTCATATATAATCCTGCATAATCCCGAATGTTATCTGTTCCTGTACGTAGACTGAATAATACAATACAAGCAAAAGTTCCTAAATTCATAAAAATATAGAGCAGCATATAAGTTATCATACTTGCATATCCATTGTTTGAGTCTTTATCAATTATTCCAATAAGCATATATCCAATTTGACCTATCGATGAATATGCAAGCATACGTTTTATACTTGTTTGAGTAATAGCAATTAAATTTCCTAATATCATGCTAAGAATAGCTGATATTTCCAAAAGAAGATGCCATTCGTTCAATGAAAAATAAAAAATAATGTCAAAAATTCTAGTGGCTAAAGCTGAAGCAGCTACTTTTGAAATAACAGAAATAAAAGCAACGACTGGAGTGGGGGAGTTAGAGTCGAAAAGAGGAATTTTCCCTCCTTTCTCTCATTCAGAACCGTGCATGAGACTTTCTTCTCGCACGGCTCCTAAGTGATAAAAAAATGAGCATAATCGTTTGATTCTCTTTTTTTTTTTTATTACCTTCCTCGTGTATGTATAAGATTGAATCTATTCAATTGATATAAAGAATAACTAATCCTTAACTTTCCGAGGAATCCTTACTCAGTGGTTATTATGGTATGGTCAATCTTTTTTTTTTTTTTCTTATTTTTTAAGTTCAGTTATGAAAGAGTTAAAAAGAAAAAATAAAACCATCTGATTTAAATCGTTCTGAATAGTCATGAGATGCTCATCTTAGGGTAATCTTTTTGTCGACGGATGCCTTCTTTTTTACACTCGTAGTTTCTGAAGAATGAAAACTTACTATATAGCATCTACGTTAAGAATAAAAATATTATACACGTCATTAATCTGATCCTTTGTAAAAACTACCCGTAATAATTAATTTGTAAAAGTTATTTATTCAAATCAAAAAAAAATTCGTTTGTTTCTTACTTTGCTTTACCTTAATTCAATTCAAATTTTTGGTAAAAGTTATGTCTTAGTCCAAGTGGGAATAACAATCTTTTTTCCACATGTCTATAGAGTTTCTATTTGTAAAACGAATCGCACTCCTTCATATACATCGGGGGTCCATTGATGAAAAGGAACTAAAGAAAGCTTGAATGCAATTCCTACCGTTATAGAGAAAAGTGCAATCCAAATTCCTGGAGAGTTATACATTTGTGTATTTATAAGACCATTGGCTATTTCTTGAATTTCAATCTCACCTCCAGATAGACCATATAGCCAAGAAAGACCATAAGCAAGAATGGAAGAACTTGTTCCACCCATAAGTAAATATTTCATAATAGCCTCATTAGACCGTACATCTCTTTTGGTATATCCAGATAATAGATAAGAACATAGACTTAAACATTCTAAAGATACGAAGATAGTTGTTAAATCATTAGCACCACATAAAAACATTCCTCCTACCTCCTAAAGTAGCTGTTAATATGAATAACAAAAACTCTGTTACAGCCATTTCTGTACATTGAATGTATTCCACGGATAGAGGAATACATAAAGTGGAACATAATAAAATGAGAAACCGAAATATTTTATTAAAATTGTTGTTTGGAAATTACCAAAAAAACTGATCGTAGGTTCTTCTCTCCATTGAAATAACAAAAAAGCTATGCTTAGCACTAAACTTGTTAAAGAGATGAAATAGAACCAAGTTGTCTTTTTCTGATCAGAAATGAAATCGATTACTAGAAGAAGAAATAGGCCAAAAATAAGGATGCATTCTGGAAAAATGGAACTTCCATAGAAGAGAAGCAAATGAAATTCTTTCATAAAAATGATTTAAAGGTATTAATTGAAAATGCATTTTTCATTTTGTCCGGATCATTAGTTAGTAACTTCAATTAATATTTAAGCAACATTTTCTTTAGAATCTCCTTATTATCATTTATCTATGATTTCTTTTTCATTCTTCTTTTCCTTTCGTTTCGTTCCAATAAAATTTTGATAAAGTAAGTTTTCTTTTATTGATCAGAATGGAATAGATCTGTAGATCTATTTTATATAGTTAATGGATTAACGGTAATGTGCAAAAGCTTTATTGGATTCTGCCATTTTATGAATCTCTTCCTTCTGCGTATAGCATTGCCTTTCTCTCTGGCAGCATCCATTATTTCGTAACTCAATTTGAATTGCATATTTGGACCAGAACGTTTCGGGATGACTCTAATAACCAACGAATAGCAAGTATTTTTCCTTCTTTCTCTTTTATTTCAATCGGAACTTGATAAGTGGATCCACTTACACGTTTTGATTTTACTATCAATTTGGGAGTTAATTTGTCTATTGCTTGACGTAGAACAATTAGTGGATTTTTCTCTGTTTTTTCGTGAATCTTTTCTAGAGATTGATAAAAAATTCGATAAGCTAATGATTTTTTTCCGTGTTTAAGAATACGGTTAACGACCATGTTAACTAATCGATTATGATAAATCGATCAAATTTATCAATTTTCTTTTCTACAGTACTTTGACGTGACATGAGTGTGAAAAAGACTAATCATTACTTATTTCGGCTTTTTAACTCCATATTGTAGGGTGGATCTCTAAAGGCGGCAAAGATCTCCCTCCAAACCGTACATACGACTTTCGTCGAATACGGCTTTCCACATGATTCTATCTGCATATTATATATATGATATAATATATATTCTTATGCATAGAATTATGTTTACTCATTCTCAATTGAGTATCCGTTTCCTTTCTTTTGCTATGATTAGAAATCTTGTATTTTCTATATCTATACGATTAGGTCCTTAGGTTTTAAAAAGAGTATAAAAAAAGGAAAGGGTGTTTTAAATCAATGCTATTTGAATTGAATCTGCTCCAAAAAAGTCAAGACATTTCCAATTTTATATTAACACACACTAAGTAAGGGAAAACTTATCAAATGAATTCAATATTAAACCTTAGACATATATTATCCTTATTGTTTTAGCCTGCTCTAGTCCCCTTATAAAACGTTCGTTATTGGGTTAGCCATATACTTTACATGTTTTTAGCAATTGACATGGCATCATCATAAAATGATACAAATCTTAGATAAGAATATACAACGCACTAGAACGCCCTTGTTTCCGATTTTTGACTGAGACAGCATCTAAGATTCCTCGAATTATGTGATATTTAACACCGGGCAAA